>PVHX01008540.1:0-82804 GCA_004024805.1 Geosciurus inauris | reverse complement strand
CCACCACCATCACCATCACCACCATCATCACCACCATCACCACCATCTCCACCACCACCACCATCATCACCATTGAGATCATGACCATTTTTATGGTCATTACCCTCATCACCACTATGACCACCCACCTGATCCCGTCGCCATCACCACCCTCCCCCTTATCATCATGGTCATGACCACCAGCATGAGCACCATCATCCTCAACCCTTTCATCTTTCTTTTAAACAGCAGCCTAGCATGATCGTCTGTAGTGTGCTCATCCTGATTACACATTTGCTCAGAGATTACACATCCTTTAAACCTCACAACTATGGTAAAAGCAAATGCTATTATTATTTCCATTTTATAGATGAGGACACTGGAGCACAGGAAAATGAAGTAACTTGCTCAGGTTATACAAGGATCTCAGTGTCGTGGTTTATTACTTTAAATGCACTAGGTAAGGAATGAATTTGTTTCGTTCATGGCTTAGACTGGAGACCCTCATCTCACCTGGACTAGGTTTTGGCAGAAAGGTTAGCTATAATAGTATCATCACTGCCCCTGGGATTCCAGGTGTGGACTCAAACCAGTAGTGATAGCATCACCTTCATGGACAAGGCTCGCTGCCCTGACTCCTGCTCTGTGTTCCATCTCTGCACAGATGCACACAATCTCCCCACATCAAGAGGAACGACTACAGGCCATGTCTATTGGAACCTCTCATTCCTCTAGGCTCCTGGTATGTTTTGTGCATGGACTGGTCTACTCCAATGGAGGCCACCTCCACTCCATGGTTGTGACCAAGACCAAGAAGCCCATGAGAGCTCTCTGTGCCAGCAGAATAGAATAAGGTCTGCTATGTCATTAATATCATGGCACTGATGTCAATTATTTGACTGATGCTTCCACGAGTCACTGCTCATGGAAGCTGGATGAAGGGTTGCAGGCCTCTGTACCATTTCTGCAATGTCCTGTGAGCCTTCAGCCACACAGGCAGTGGTATCATGGGGTGAGGAGGGTCTTTGCTTGTAAACAACACCCCTGGCTCTGGCTGGATCTATTGAGGAAGGGGATCTTGAGGAGGATATGAAGGGATTTACAGGGGCAGAGGAAGTTTCAGCAAGGACAGCAGCCTGCTCATGAGGGTCAGCCAGCAGGGAGGGAGTGACAGCCCTGCTGGGGGGAGTGTGCTCCGACCTCCTGCCACTGTGTTCCTCCACTTGAAACTCAGATTCCAGGCAGGTGCTGTTGGCCCAGGGTCGAGCACCTGCTGGACTATGGGCAGGGCCAGTGAGATTCCTGGGTGACAGTCACACTGGACTGAACCCAGGTGTTATAGAAGTATTTGGTGGAGGTGAATGGGGTGGCACATACCTATAATCCCAGTGGCTTGGCAGGAGGATTGCAAGTTCAAAGCCAGCCTCAGCAATTTAGCAAGACTATAAGCAACTCAGTGACTCTGTAACAAAATAAAAAATAAAGAGGGGACTGGGGATATGGCTCAGTGGTTGAGCACCCCTGGGTTCAATCTCTGGTTAAAAAAAAAAGTGTTGGTGTTACCAGGCTGTAGGTAAGCACCTGGCCAGCACCTGCCTCCAGCAGCCTTGCTGATGGAGTCAGCCAGCTTCTGTGTGGGGCAGAGTATACCCACCCTATCCCTGTGTGGGAGTGCCTGGAGCATGATCTCACCCCAGAGCTATGCCCCATAAGTGAGGTTTTATCTGCATGTGTTCATACTCCTGTTCTGAATTCTTTGGAAAGCACAGTGTTGTATTTCATTGTTTTTAAGGAGAAGAAAATAACAGCTACCTCTAATCTTCCATTATGAATATTAATACAGTTGTATCCCTATTCTCTTAGGTCTCTTTATCATGAAATTATGTTTTCTTGAACATTTAAAGCAGATCAGAGTCTAGAGCTCCCCGCGATTCTCTGTTGATGGTTCTATTATGATTTCCAATCCCTGGTGGAGACACTGTTGTTCTCAGTGTCCACCTCAGCATCTGCAGGTGGCCGAGGACTGATGCCTCTGTCAGTTACACTGAACACACTGCCATGCGCTCAGACAATGCAGGCGCACCCCTCACGAGGGAGCTCTAAGGCTCAGGTGACCCATGGTCTTCCTGTTGTTGGCTGTGATGGGGGCAGCTCAGTTTTTGAAGCATCTGAGGAAAACAAAACCTCCAGCAAACACTGGAGCTCAGCCTGCCTCTCATGATGCCCATCGCTAGTGACAGCTGAGGTTGTTCAGAGACAGGTGGTGCCAGGGCACCACAGCGTCACCGTGCAGTCCATAGGAGCTGAGCTATGGCACTGCATAGGTCCCCGGGCCTAGCATGCTGAACTCGCAATGTCCTGGCGGGGAGATGCTCTTGGAGAGCATTCCATCTTGGGTCACTCCTGCTCCCATTCCAGAAGAGCTTTCCCTGCAGAAGTGACTTTGCAGAGGCTGTACTCTGTGACCATGACTGAGTGCCTGGAGGGGACAGCTTAGCCATCGCGGCACCTGGACCTGTTCCCAAGGCCTCTGCTCTGAGCAGGTGATGCCAAGAGCATACCGTTCTCTGCTGCCTGGCACCTGCACCCTCTGCAGAGGGGCAGCCAGGAGCCTGGGCTCTGGAGCTGGACTGTGTATGTTCCAGCCTGCTGGTGACCTTCTGTACACTGGATTCCTGTCACAAACGTTCATGATGGCTTTGTGCACCCTCGGAACAGCACATCCACAGCTCGCAGGGTATCCCACCCTCCAGCTGCCAGGTGGCGGTTCTGTGTCACCTGACCAGCAGTGGCAGGCCACACACACATGAACATGGACATGTGCACACAGCCGCCATGGCTGTCCAGGGTCTGGCCGGGCCATCTGCCCCTGGACGTCTCCTGCCTTGCTCCTGGGGTCTGCTCCGCTGTGTGTGGCCTGCTCCTCAGCAGCTCTGGCCCTCAAGCCCCTCATCCCTGCCCCCCTTCAGGTATTGGTCCGACAGCCCTGGGAGTGGCTCTTGTCACCCTCAGGTCTGGCTCGGTGCTGACTGGATGCCCTGTTGCTCCATGTGTTCGACTCTTTCCCTGGCACGTTGTCATCTCAAACTCTCAGTCATTTGTACCTTTTGGTGACCCACATCCGACAGGGCGGAATCCCTGCTGGGATGGGGCCGGGCGCCGGGATGAGATGCGGAGGCTGATGACCCACAGTGCCTTTGTGTAGAGTCAGGTGTTCAGACCGAGCCCACAAACACTCGCCCCTCTGTAACACGCCACTGTGACCCAGGAAAGGATGGGTACTTCCCGTGTGGAAGGCCTCCCAACAAAGAAAGCCACGAGGTGAGAGGCGGCCACGGAGCTCGCGTGGGCCCTCCTCCCAGCAGACTCTGCCTGCCCAAGCCTTGGGATCTTTGGGGCAGTATGATTCACAGGGTAGTCCTGGACTCGAGGTCCCTGCAGAGCTTGTATATGGGGTGAGCTGCAGGTGTGGGACGTGATTGCTTGTCAGATGCGGTGCCTGGTGGGCAGTCCATCTTTGTTTTGGATGGAGAGGCCTCATCACGCACGCGTGGGCTGCATCTCCTCCTCAGCACGCCTCTTCCCTCCAGGGCTCCAAGCGGTGCAGAGTCATTTTGAAGACCAGCTTTGGAGCAGCTGGGCCAAGGGCATCTCCCAGCATGAACCCTGGGCAGGAGCGCCTCAGGAAAGCCAGAGACCAATGAGGTGTGCTTGGGGGCTGCCAGCTGCCCCCTGAGCCTCAGCCTCCCCCTCACTGGCTGCCAGAGGATCTGAGTCCACGTCTGCCTGGTGCGTAGACATCATCTCATAACAGGCTCTGGAGGAAGCCACCTGGGCCAGGGCTGCACAGGACTCTGCTGGGAACCTCAGTCCCTGCTCCAGTTCATCTTTCAGGGAGTACGGGATGGGGGGCAGCAGCTTGTGGGAGGCTCAGCCATGTGGTCCCCACGCTGAGTGTTCACACCATCAGAGCAATAACTCTTCATGAGAGCCCCAGTAGATGCCACAGAATTGCTGTAAATCAGAGCATTTTAATGAGCTCAAGGCGAGAGCAGTTTGCAGGGAGCAGGAGTGTGAGGCTGAGCCAGGGGCTTCCTGAGGAGGCACCACCTGTACCCGGTCCTTTCCACTCCCTGGCTCCCTCTGGGATGTGAAATGAGATGCACTCGCCTTCCCCATGCGGAGACACCGAAGCCACCAGAGCTCCCTGAACGGAGGCCCAAGGGCTTTCCCCAGAGTGAGGACCAGGAGCCAAGCGGGCAGGACTCACAGGTAGAAATGGATCAGGAACAGAGGACAGCCCAGGGCAGTAGGAATGCAGTGCGTGAGCTCTGCTAAGTAGAGCTGCAGAAGTCCACAGAGTGCTTGCAGTCCCATAGCCAAGTTTACTGGGACTACTTCTTGCCTAACTTTTCTTATGGAGATTTTCAAGTATATGCAAAAGCAGAGGGAGTGGTGTTAGAAGCCCCACGCGCTCGTCATCAGCCTCGAGTGCTGCACTGGGATCCCCCTGGAAGTTGTCATTGCTAGGTTCTGGAAGTCAGGACTTCCAAAAGAAAATAGGAACCTCTGTTTTCCTCAAGCACAAGCTGACACCATGTTCTGAAGTCTAAACGACCAACTCTTACTCTTGATTAGCCTCTAAAGCTGAAGGCCAAAGGCAGCACTTCTATCGTAGGATGTTGTCTCGGTGGAGAAAGATGAGCACATTACGGGAGGATGTGGGTATGCTCCCTCCACCATCCACTGCCTGGTCTGTCCCCTGGGGAATTCTGACATCTCTACAGGCATTTGGAACCAAGGAACACATGTGCACACCTGGATCCCAAGTTCACTTGCTAAAGGTGACCTCGAGGAAGCTGGGCAAGCCCCCTCTTGCAGGAGGTGGTCCCCGCTTGTCTCATGGAGTTGCAGAGGTGGTCTCGGGCTTTCAAGTTTGAGACATTTCTCCTGAATATACAGACCAGATCAGACAGACGAGGCCTCGGGGGCAACAACCCAGTGATGTGGGAGGGAAGCTGAGGAGGAGCGGAACACTTCCCTGTTTCAGCCAACTTTCTTGCTGCGGTGACCAGAAAGACCTGACAGGAACAGCTTCAGAGGAGAAGCTTACTTGAGGATCACAGTTTCAGAGGTCTCAGTCTAGAGACAGCCGACTCCAGTGCTCTGGGCCTGAGATGAGGCAGAAACTCATGGTGGAAGGTTGTGGTCGAGGAAAACAGCTCCAGATGTGACAGCGAGGAAGCAGAGAGAACTCTGCTCACCAGGGACAAGATATATACCCCATAGACACACCTCCAGGACCCACCTCCTCCAGCCACACCCTACCTGCTCACAGTCACCACCCAGTTAATCCATTCAACTGGATTAAGGAACCGACTAGTTAAGGCTCTCATAATCTCATCATTTCACCTCTAAACTTCCTTGCATTGTCTCACACATGGACTTTAGGACGGCCCTGTGTGTTAGTCAGGCTTTCTGTTACTACAACAAAATACCTGAGATAACCAGTTTATAAAGTGGGAAGGTTTATTTTGACTCACAGGAATGGATGTTTCCATACATAATTTTGGGGCATGTGGTGAGGCAGCACATCATGGTGAGGAGCTTGTGGTGGAGCCAAGCTGCTCTTACCATGGCAGCTGGAGAGGGAAAAGAGGAAGTGCAAGGACTGGGGTCCCTATTTCTCCTCCGAGGACATGCCCCTGGGTCCAGACTCCCTCCTCTGGGCGCCCTCCTACAGGTACTATGACCTCCCAGTAGCACCAGCAATTGGGATCCAAGGATCCCCTTCAGGGGCCTTTAAGATCCAAACTTTAGCACTGTGGGTTAGAGGACGGCAGGCCCGAGCCCAGGGGAGCCAAGGCAGAGAGGAGGCTCCTGTGTGAGTCCTCCTTCCTGGTGCAGGATCAGTGACTGGCACCACAGTGGGGCTGGGAGGCCAGCGGTGGAGACAGTTCTGCCCTTGCTCTGACACATTCTCCCAGGAGGACTGGACTGAGGCTCCTAAGGGTCCTCTGGTCAGGGCTTGTCAGGGCTCTTCTTACAAATTTAAAACATCAGAACAGAAAGCAAAACCTTGGGAACATCCTGAATGCCCTGAATAGGCAATTGGTCATGTACACTGTCATTCATTCATGCAGAAGTACATGTGTTGCCATTAAAAAATACAGGAAGAGTCCACAGTTAGTGAATGGAAAATGTTTGCATGGGCTTGTGTTCAGAAGGGGAGCTAGTCACTTAAAAGCCCGGCCCTGGTGCCGTGAGCAGCTCTGTTGCTATCTGTTTACTTGTGCATAGGCAACAGCACAAACAGGGTGGTATAGTCCCACAAGTTCATGTTGAATTGGGGCTCAGGGAAGCGCTTACTTTCTTTTTTTATAATTATATTCCTGAAAACACTCACACACACACACACATCCACAATAAACATACGTGAGTTTCATATACAGAAATGTCAGATCTTGTAAAAGAAAATAAGTTTAATACTATTAGGCAGCGTGGGTGACCTGTCACTCAGAGGAGCACTTTATCGAGACACAGAGCCGTGAACACGCTGAGCGTCTGGTATCTCCCTGCAGCTCAGACACTCCTGTTGTTTTGCAGAAAGCTATTTATCAAATCCAGGTGTGCTTTCCTGAGCACACCTGCCACGTTTCCATGCTTGTCCACTCTGGTCCCAGCATCGACATGACGTTCTCTGTTCTTACCCACGTCTCATTATCTCTGCTTTTATAGCTGGCTAATCCAGAGATGATCTCTCCCCTTTGTCTGTGGATTTAGTGGTACTGGAAGCTGGAAAAGTGAAACTGTTACTGCTTCCTTGGCTGACACTCCTGCTTCTCTGCGAGCGGCTGGGGATTTCTGCCCGGCGTCTTCCGTCTGCGTTCAGAATGCCTGAACGGGCAGGCGTTGCTCTGACTCCGGCATCTGGCTCGCTTGGTGAGGTCAGCTCCGGCCTTGGGAGAGCTGCTTGGGACTCAGTGCTGCTTCAGAGACAGCCTCTCCTTTCTGTGGTGCCACAAGATACAGCTTGACTCGGGGGCAGCCGATTCCGAAGCTAGGAACCTATTACCTAAATTAAGCCCTCTTAGGCCATTTTTTAATGGAGACAAATTGGCAAGTTTGCTAAATGAGACTGAGCGCATAACTCACGTTAGATGGTATGAAGAAGAATTTAATTGAGTTGTATCTTCTTTGAAAATCCCAGAAAAAAAAATTACAAACTGAAAGTAGTGTTTCCTTGAGAGAATGGAGAATTAACTGCCCTGAGATAACAGTGAGCACTTAAGCTCCCCGTGAAATCACAGCAATAAATCACACAGAGGCGGGTGGGTGTTCTCCAGGGGTCTCCTGGCGAAGCTAAGGGGCTACCTCTTGGTCTGCGCAGGAAGCATAGAGAGGTTGGTTTGTTGAAGAGAATTGCACTGGATTAATGGCACCTGAATTTATGTAATGTTGAATTAACTTTGAAACTTCTCCTCAGCCCAGTTTCCCAGCGCCTCTAGATCAGATGTAAGCCTCACTTAATAGCCCAGGGATTAGGGACACTTGACTGCTATCCTGAAACCACAGGGCCGGCCCCTGAGAGTGTCTATCAGAGAATTGTCTGCGGACCCCCTGCCTGGGAGTCCTGTGCAGCCAGGCCCTGGCAGGAGGAAGTGTCCTTTCAGTCTACCCTGCATCCCGCTCTGCTGGCGTCAGAAGGCATGGGATGTCCCCACCAACAGCCAATTCTTTGGCACCTGCTGGGTATCCAGCACTTCATCTCAATTGACTTTTGACACTCTCAAGGGACAAGCTGGGGACTATACTCACTTTGGGTGCCAATTGCAAGTCTCAGGTTGCCACCTGTATTTCTGACTGACAGGCACTAACTGAGGTCCCCAGGACCCTGACCTTGGGCCTGACAGTGAAGACAGCTCCCTGGGCTCGGGGAGCACTTGACCTTATTGGTTTGTTGCATGCTGAAGGCTGTGATGTGGGGAACAGAGGAACAGCAGAGGAAGTGGTACGTAAGGGGAGGTTGGGACGGGCCCTGACTGCGGCAACGCCTGTCACTGTGGAGCTGGGCACCCAGATGTGCCCATGGTCCAGATGCTTTTTGAAACTTGACGCTCAGGGAATTTTAATAGGGCTTCATTGATTATTCACTAATTTCCCAGCTCTTCCCCCTCCCCAACACGGAGGTTGGGACTGAAAGCTCTAGGCTTCTATTTATGGTTTGGTCTTGCTGGTCTTGAGCAGCCAGCTGGTGGCTCTCTCTGTGAGGGAGACATGGTCCACCAACCATGTCTTAGCAGAACATAGAATACTCCTATCACTCCAGAAATTCCAGGGCATCAGGGGCTCTGTGTCAAGAACTGGGTCAAAGACCAATATAGGAATAAGAGATGCACCTGGCCTCCCTGTTGCTCAGGAAACAGGGTGGGGACTCTGTGCTGGGAGCTGGATGCAAAGACCCAGATATTTATTTCTTGCTGTGAATCACAATGTCACCCCCTCCGCCCACCCAGGTAGTTCTTCCTGAGCTCGGGGCCACCTGGACTGGTGAGTGTGGAGCCTGGTCTTTTGCCTCTCCGGCAGCAGCTGCCATCCTTCTGTGAAGGATCAGAGAGTGTACCGTTGAGGCTCTTGCGCTGCCGTCGCTCAGCTCTCCTGCTGCAGGGCGAAGGCGGTGACAACCAGCGGGCCGACACGGGATGTGGCCGTGGGGTTAGTAGATCTGACTTACCAAACAGGAAGGGCACCAGGTCTGTCCCAGGGCATAGCTTGCCAATATCTGCTTTGTAGCCATCCTTCAAAGGACTCCAGCAGTGTCTCCTCCTCCTCCTCTTCATCACTCTCGTCGGCAACAGCAGCATCACCAGCGTCATCGTTAACATCACCATCATCACCAGCAGTGTCATAATAGCATCCGTCACCACCGCCATCTCCTCCTCCCTCGCAGCATTGTCAACACTGCCATCATCTTCATCAGCCCCATCATCACTGCCACAATAACCACGCTGTGTTCAGCCAGAGCCACAGGGCAGTTAGGGCCCCAGAGCCCAGTGTTCTTTCTGCTCGGGACCTTCCTCTAGCTCTTCTGGTATTTGCCACTTTTCTGTGGTATTGAAGTCACCGACCTTGGTTACTAATCCTAGTGGTCTGAAGATGAGTGAAGCTACTCAAGGGTGTGAGATCAAACACAGAACACCTGCAAGCGCCTGTCACAAAAATCTTAAGAGATTTGGCTTATCCTGCAACGTGTTCTTCATCCCAGACGTGAGACCCTCCGGCTGAGCTCATCAGAGGAGCTTCCTAAGCACACTCTTCTTGCCCGCAGGAACTCCAGTTCCACACCAGCCTATGCCAGGAGCTAATTTTGAAAGAAACAGGTCTGGGTGGGTCAGACGTCAAGTGTGAGTGCTTTTGCAAGACCTGCTACCAACTGCCTGGAGTAAAGCATCCCTCGGACCAGGTGATGCCGGCCCAGGCTGGAGGTTTTCAGAGGGCCTCCTTTCAGGCACAAATACTGAATCTGCCTGAGATGAAAACTTGGAGTTTTGAAGCATCCCCAAAGAAGTCAGCCAGCATTACCTGGGGTCCCCATTGTGACATGGCAGTGTCTCACTTGGTGGCCCACAAGGCTGAGCGCTAGATGGCCCTTCAGGGGTTAACAGGATTATGGCCTCCCCAGCTCCCTCCTTCATGTGCTCACCAGGCAGTTTCCTGCACTGTTTGCATTTCCACATTTCCACGTTTCCGCGTTTCCACGGTGCTCTGGCTGCCTGCAGGTACCGCCCAGCCCCTCAGCTCAGCCTTGCTCATGGTGCTGCTCTCCCACAGTGCTCCTCACTAACCGTTCACGTTCATCTGAGTTTGCCTCTGGGGAGAGGTGTGACACTCCAGATTTCCATGGCAACGGGGTGAAACTCAGTGATGAAGGGATTATTGGATCTCCATCCCCATGAGATTCCTCCTTCACCCACACATGATTTTGGGAATCAGAGGTAGTCAGACACTTATTAATGGAACCAATCCCTTAAAATTAAATAAAAAATATAGATGAAAGTAATTAGATTCTCTGGAAGCCCAGAAGAGAAAGGAAACGTATGCTTCTCGACTAGCCACGTGCCTGGAACGTTGTGGCATGCATTCGCGCATTTTCTCATGACCTGCTGCCACTGTGGCTCTGTGCAGGGGACAGTGGGCTCCTCCCACGCTGTCAAGGCCAGCAGAACCAAGCAGATCACACCACAAGACGGATGTGGAGAAGCGGGAGCCGTCCTCTGCCTTCCCGGCGCCCTGCCTGCCCTCCGTGCTGAGTGCTGGGTGTCTTCCTTCCTCAGCCCTCAGGGGTCCCAGATCTCAGTGGAGGATTGCAGACCAGTGTCTTCAGTGCTCCTGCCTCAGTCTGTTCCATAGCAGCCCTTTGAACCATGGAAGGGGCACACTGGACAAAATGGGATGGGTCAGAGAGCAACTGCACATGGCTGGCAGGCTGCAGAGGGTCTCCAAACCCCACACTGGGAGCCACCAGAGACTAGCGTGGATGTGGAGCTCCAGGGACTGGATGGAATTGAGGCTTTACAGAGTCTAACTTAGGTTAAAGGCCAGATTCTGTGACCTTGGGCCGATTATCCACTGTTGCGGTTGTGTCTTTAATGTCCCTGGAAAAGCTCATGTGCTAATGCACAAAGTTTTAGAGGTGAAGTGATTAGATGAGAACTGTGGCCTCATCAGTGCATTCATCAATCTGATCGATTAATCCATTTGAAGGATCAATAATTTGAATGGGCTACTGGGTGGTAACTGTGGCAGGTGGGGTGTCACGGGAGGAGGTGGGTCACTGGGGTGTGCCCTTAGGAACTCTCTTGGCCCTGGCCCCTTGCTCTCTGCTTCCTGGCTGCCCTGAGCTGAGCTGCTCTCCTCCACGCCCTCTGCCATGATGCTCTGCCTTACCTTGGGCCCAAGCAATGGGACTGGCCAACCACAGACTGAATTACCTGAAACCATGAGCCAAGAATAAACTTTTCCTCCTCTAAGTTGTTCTTGTCGGGTACTTTGGTCGCAGTGATGGAAGATGATTCACTCATCCACCTGTCTGGGCTTTCATCTTGTCAGCTATGGGAGGGAGTGGTCCCAGGGCTCACAGTGAGCGGGGGAGTGCAGTCGTGTGTGGAAGTGCGTGAAGGCCGCACACTGAGCAAACCTGTTAAGAAGAAAGCTATCAGTAATTTACTGATGGGGTGAGTATGCTTTTTTAATGTCATTTTTTGTTTATTCATTTATTTGGAGGGAGCAGGGGTGATGTATTAGTTTCTTATAGCTGCTATGACAAATTACCACAACGTGGGTGCTTAAAACAATAGACATATTCTCTTCCAGTTTTGGAGACCAGAAGTCCAAAATCAAGGGGTTGGCAGGACCGAGGTCCCTACCTCGGCTCCAGAAGAGACTCCTCCTGCCTCTTCTGATGCTATGACTCCAGGTGCTGCTTGGCTTGGGCTCTCGCCCTCCATCCCTACATCCATTCACATGATTTTCTCCTCTGTGGATCTCATAAGAATGCCCCTGGCCCAGTGGCACATGCCTGTAATCCCAGCTACTCAGGAGCCTGAGGCAGGAGAGTCATAAGTTCAAGGCCAACCTAGGCAATTTAGGGAGACCCTGTCACAAAAAGTAAAGAGGAAGGTGCTGGGGTGTAGCTTGGTGGTAGAACACGTGGGTGGCATGCATGAGGCCCTGGGCTCGTTCAGTTCCCAGTGTTGGAAAGCAAAAAGAGCACATGTGATTATGTCTGTGGTCCAGCTACACATCCAGGGGAACAACCCCTCCGAGATCCTTACTTAATTACACATTTCACCATGCAAGGTCATGTGCACAGGTTTCAGGCATGAGGACGTGAACCTGTAATTTGGCAGGGGCATCACTTAGTGCACCGCAGGCATTGGTGAAAGAGAACAGGACTGTGGACTGTCACCGTGTGCTCTGGGGAACATTCAAACTCACTTGACAAAGACCTGAGGGGCTAGAACCTGCCTGTGTCCGTTCTGCAGAGATGGGTGGGAAGGACTGGAAAACAAATTATCATGACACCCTCAGCTCAGGGACCACATTTAGGTCAAATGCACAAAGGAAGAACCGCAAATTGTTTCCTGTAAACCTCCACGTTGCCTTTCCTTACCCAGCCTCTCGTTTAGTTCCTGGGCCCCCAGGGCCCAGAATTTGGGTGCATGTGAACTGCATTGTTCTCTTCTGGAGGTTGAGCTGGAGAACAAAGCAGGTGACAGATCTGAGGTTTGGTGACTTTCACTTACGGAAGCTCAATTCCTAACTGGAGCACGCTGGGTCCCTGGAGGGCTATCCTTTACTTCTTAAGCTAGGAGACATATTTAGGGTTGGTGGAAATGGCCTCACCGTCACGAGCTCCTCCCCATGGAGTCCCCAGACGCTCACTAGTTTGGCATATCAGAAGCTCCCCCACCCTCTGCAGAAATGAACAGTTCAGCAGAAGCTGAAACTCAGCTAAATTTAATTAAAGCTGGAGCAATGCTTTTTATGCTTTGGCCATAATTATAACAATGCTGCTTCTCAAGGTGACACGGCAGTCAGTGGTTGCCTGTAGAGCAGGGAGGTTTCAGGATGGCTGTCCAGGTGGCATGATGGAACATGGAGTCTCATTTCTAAGTTTCAAAAACTTCTGGTATTCAAGGTTTCTCTAAAGAGGCGCCATCTGAACGGGAACCCATTGTTTCAGCAAAACAAGTAGATCCCAGGGAGTGAAGGTAATCAAAGTGTGAGTGGAAAGAAAACTCAAAAGCTGAGGAATGGTACTGAGGGGTACGGGAGCAGCCTCCTTGCCCGGGCCACAGGGCTCCTCAGATAGCTCTGACCCTCGAGGTCTAACCCAAAGCCAGCAAGCAGTGCAAGTGTATGAAGGCAGCACGCCCCGTGTCTCCAGCATGCAGGACCCTGTCCCCTGGCCTGGCATCTCAAGAGCATGGTCCAGGAGTTCAGCCCACAGGCTGAAGAGCCAGGAACCCGAGGGTTCATGAGAAGGCTCCTCCCCTCCTGAGCTGTCTCTTACCGTGTCCAGGTGTTGCTCCTCTTGGCAGGATGGTAACAGAAGAGATTTGATATATATCCCAGGGGTCTGGTGGGTGGCCTGGTGGCCTGGTGGGTGGCCTGGTAACTGCTCTGTGAGGCTGGCTACTCTAGCATTCCCAGAAAATCCCAGCTCTCTGCCAGGCTGGGAGGGTTGGAGGAGACAGGAGGTGCCTTTAAGACTGAGTGTCCAGGCCACTTGGCAAGAGGAGGCCTCACTGCATAAGCTGCTCTCGCAGGCGACACCTTTGAACACAGTGGATTCACCCCGATGGCACTAATGCAGCACGTTCGTTCACTCATTCATTGTGTATAAAACACCTACTATGCACTAAGTCCTCAGTCAGGA
This sequence comes from Geosciurus inauris, assembly GCA_004024805.1. Lineage (NCBI taxonomy): Eukaryota > Metazoa > Chordata > Mammalia > Rodentia > Sciuridae > Geosciurus > Geosciurus inauris. The sequence goes on along the minus strand of PVHX01008540.1, from coordinate 69,384 downwards.
ATTAGAGATGAGACTTGAAAGAGGACAGATGCACTGCCTGCTCTTTGGAGGGCAAGATCTTTGATGAGATATGACAGTTGCAACGCAGGTATACAAGCTGCCCTGGGAGTGCCATGTAGGCACCCGCGCCTGGGCCGGCAGAGCCTTGGAAGGCTCTGGAAGAGTGAGGTGGTGCAGATGGCACTGGGCTTTTGCTCAGATGCGTCTCCCAGCTCAGGGCCCTGCTCTGGCTGCTGCTCGGCCTGCATGTGCTTTGCCAGAGTTGCCGTCCAGCGCAAGCCTGGCTTCTTCATGTCCCTCTTGAAATAGTTCTCGCTAAAAAGGCCTGGCAAGGCTGCCAAGCCAAATGCCCTCAGTGGTCCTGGTTCCTCCCCGCCCTGCGGCCACAGCGTGCCGTGGTGTCTTCATTCTCTTCAGAGCATGCACTGCTGATGGGGACCCTGCTGTCCACTGCTGTCCTCTTGCTTCTGCCCATTCTCTTGCCCACAAGAGGTAAACGTTGTCCAGAGCCAGATCCTTGGAGCTGGGTCCTTGGAGCAAAGAGCAGGGCTTCAGCAGAGCTCGGTAGGAGAACTGTCAGGTTGAGACAGGGTTTGGCATGGCAAAGGGGTGGGGCAAGCAGAAAGGGGAGCGCTGGAGAAGCTTGAAGAAATGAAGGTTGTGGGGTCACGCTGCACACGGACGGGAGGAAGGATGCAAGGGTCACTTCTCTGCCTTGGGCAGAGAACGGCAGGGAGGGTTGCACAGGGCGGGCCAGGACCCTGCATTTTCTTCTCCAAATTGATTCAGTGTGTGTTTTCCCGAGCTGCCTCCTCAGGCACCCTGAGCTGTTTGGAGTAGAAATGTTCTCGTTCCCTGTCAGGGCTGCATGAAGAGTGAATTATCAGGCAATTTCAGGGAGGACATTTAGGAAGAAGATATCAAATTTAAGAGGTTGCAATAAGTGTTCAGAGGTCAAAAGAATTGGGGGAAATGACTCCATGATTTTTCTTTTATAAAAGCAACACAAATAATGAAATAAAAAATGCGTGAAGCCCAGGCCCTTCTTCTCCTCTGTGTATTTTATGCCACATAAAAACATGTCTTTGGAGCTTTCTTTGAGTGATTTAAAAACCAGATGGAATCCAGCGAGCAGGCTGCCTCTGCCTCAGTAATGTTGTCATTTATTTCCTGGGTAAGTGAGTAGAAATGGCGGCCGGGAGCCTCTCCCGGAATTCTGAGTGCACAGCATTTGGCCTCCAGCTAAGGCACACATGATTTCTATGCATGATGAATCCTTCCAATAACGAGGCCCTGCCGGGGTGGGATCCAATCACAGCCCTTAGTCCCCGGTGCTCTTTTCAAGCATTTGCCTCAGAGTCTTCACAGAGAGCACCCAGCTAAAATTTGAGGCAGCTCCTTGCAATGTAGTCTGCCATTTATTGTTCTTTTGGAAATTTAATAGGTCAAGTGCAGACTCTGATTCTAATTGTTGAGAAAGGCAGAAGAAGGTCAGCTGAGCAGAATCCATCACCCAGGAATGTGCGATGAACTGGGACACGTGGGCTTCAGAAGCTAGAGGCAAGGAGAGGTGCCACCAGTGCCTGTCACACGTTTGTGCCCCTTGTCTCGATCCATAGGAATGCAGAGCTGGGTTGATTATGCGGCTCAGCTTCATGCTAGGGCTGTCCTGTGGGAACGGGCTTCTGTTAATGTGCTTCCCATCACCTCCACCGCTACCCCAGCCTTCTCGCCGAGGCTCCCTCCCTTATGTGCCTGAATGGCACACTTTGCCATGTGTTTGCTTTGCTTCTCTGTTTTCACCGAAAGGGCCCCTGAGATGTGCTGCATGGACCACCGGTGCCCTTCTCTCCTTTCCCTGACACAGACTGTCTGATCATCTGTGTACCCCACGATTAACTGACCACCTCTGCTTCTGTGGCCACTTAGATTATTTCTAACTCCACCAGCCCCTGATGCTGTGATATACAGCCTTCTACCCACCTGTGCTTTCTGCCAGGTGAGCATAGCAGTGAGCTCTCCTTGGTGTCCCCAGGTGGGTCCCTGCTGCAGGCCGATGGCTAGCCGACAGCTTTCACTCCCACCAGCGATGGCCCTCACCATGGTGAGACCAGAGGTTTTGCTGGCGAGCTGCCCGGCGTGCGCCATGCTGCTTCCACGCTTGCTCTTCACCCTGAGTCTGCGCGGCTCTCTCGTCCTTGTGGCCAGGACTAAGGCTCTGCTGAGTGTCCACCCCCATGACGGCCACTTCTCTTTTGGCCATCCTTTCTTTTTATTGCTCATCTATTAGAATTCCTTAAGTACTGTAGGTGTTCATACTCTGTCAGTAACTTATTTTGTGGATTTCAATGTGAGGTGTTTATTCATCAAAGATAAAATAAAAGTCACTTACAGACAAGACCCGGAGTCCAGTGCGTCCAAGGGCAGCTCCGAGCAGACGTCCAGCACTCTCCTCATATAGCAAACTGGACGGATCAGAACTGGAGAGAAGCTGATTCATGGTGAAAGCAGGATTTGGAGGCCAAGTGGTCCTTTGGCTGTTTTTATCACATCCAACAAGGCCACTGCCTGGTGGGTGACCCAGGGCAGGTGCCCACTTAGGCTGACCTCGGTCTTTCATGGTTGTTCCAGCATCAATTCAAATGGATGTGCTAGATGGGCAGAGGCTCCAAGGAAGTAGGGGTTTCCACTTATACCTCCAGCAGCAATGCCAGAGAATCAGTATTAAAATGAAAACCTGAGAGCCTGACCGCATTTCAGATCCATGGAGCAGAGGACCTGCTTCCCAGGGACACATTTGTTTTTAGTTTTTCCCCCACAGACATGGCAATGAACTTGGTCTTTAAACACAAATCAACACTCAATGCCATTTGAATAAAATTAAGACAGTGTGTGGCTTCCGATCCCATTTTTTCTATATGCCAAATACATACAGGGTTGGAGGCCATGGCTCTGGGCAGACCTGTGTGGCCTGTTCACTGGCCCCTCGCGCCTGCTGAGTGAATGCAAGCAAAACGATAATCGCGCTTCCTTTTTAGTGTGCAGCTTATGATTCAATTTTATCTTTCCTTTTATTTAACATTTTTTCCTCATTTCTCTACAGTTAATATGCAATTATGAACATAATAACGAAGAAATAGAATGTGTTAAAATAATAACTTAGAAAATGCTTGCAATATGTTAATGAAAGAAACCTATTGCAAAGCTGTATATCCACACTGATTACAGCCATGCTTAAACCAAACTGAGCAGAAGTCCATCAACAGGAAAGAGACGGAAACGAGCCTCCCCAGTACTGCTAGCACAAAGAGCTGTGCTGCCAGCCACAGGCTCCTCTTCTCTTTGCCTTTCTTCCTCTTTGATTCTTCCTTCTCTTCTGCTTTATCCTCATCTCCTTCCTTTATGCTCTTTGGAATTTTATTAACCTTATATTACCTTTATTAACCGTATATTACCTTTAAAGTTCTGGAGAACCTTCAATTTGTAAAGCATCTTCTAAGGAAGCCTCCTGGACCTGCCCTGGGCGAATTAGGGAGATAAAAGTCTTGTTGACTTTTCCAAATACAGAGTGTGTGAAAGCTGCCTCAGTAGACCCTGTTTGGGAAGCTGCTCATGTATGCACCAGGGCAGGCAACATGCATGTACCATATGCACACATGTAGGTTATCACGCACGCACACATGCATACACACACACACACACACACACACACAACTCAAGTCACTTAGGCACAAAGTTGTCTCCAGTGACTGTTGCTCAGGCAAATTGCCACAGGTTTATTCTGTTGGGATTTGCGCTGTCCTCAGTCAGAAAGGCTGCCATCTCTGTGGACAATGTCCCTTTCCTTCCCTGTTCCTGTGTCCTCTCCTGCCACCTCTCTACTTGGACCATGCTGCTCATTCCTTGGGCTGTAGCATATGCTCTGCCACTGGCACAGGACATTCAGAGTCAAGACGACCGGGGAGGTTGGGAGGAACATACAGCCTTGTTGGGCCAAAGAGGAGGGTGTGCCTGCCGCCACCCTGGTCTCTCCGGGGTTCCTTGCTGCCTGACTCTACAAGTGAGCTTTCTGGCCTGGGGAAAGCCCTTTGGTGACAATGTCACCAAAGCCACCTCTGAGGAGTGGAGGAACCCGGCAGTCCTCCTCTGTCTCCAAGCAGCCCGGTCCTCCTGTGTGTGGTCAGCAGTGGTCTGTGGTAGGGTTTGGCTAGATACTCCAAGCTCCTCCTGGAAGATCATGACCACCATGCTACCCATGTCCTGCTTTAATCACCTAGAGAGGTGCCTCTCAGTGCTGCTGTTGTTTCATCCCTTAATGTTGCATCGGGTGTTTTATGTTGAATTCCCTTTTTCTATTGCCCGACAGTTTATATTCATGTATGAGAGGCACAGCACAACATCTGGGTGAGGCTTTAGAGCCAGGTGCCTAGGATTGAATGCTGCTCCGACTCTCATCAGTTATGCAAGTTTGGTAAGCCATAAATGTTCTGTGTCTCAGTTTCTTCATCTCTAACATAGGAACAAAAATAAGGCATCATGAGGACTGAATAGTTATTACATTTAAAATGCTTAAAACTGTGAGTAAAAAAGAGTCATGAATAGTAAATAGTAAGTGCTCAATAAATGTCAGCTTCAATCTTTATCGTCACTTTCACCAATATGGTCTTCATAATTGTCATCACTATCAACATCTCATCATCATCAACACAAGCCCCACCATCACTGTCATCATCACCACCATTACCATCACCATCACCACCACCACCATCACTACCACTATCACCACCACCACCATCACCACCATCACCATCACCACCATCACCACCACCACCACCATCACCATCACCACCACCACCACCACCACCACCACCACCACCACCACCACCACCATCACCACCACCACCACCACCATCACCACCACCACCACCATCATCACCATCACCAACACTAATACCATTGCCACCACCAACATTACCAACACCATCACCATCACTAACACCATCACCATCATCATTACAACATCACCATCATTCACCCTCATCACCATGACCATCACCAACATCACCATCACCATCACAATGTCATCACTATCACCATCACCTTCACCATCACATCATCACCATCACCATCATGACATCTTTATCACCATAACCATTGTCATCATCACCATCACCATTATCGCCATTATCATCATCACTATGCTGTTGATGATGGTGTGGTTGAGCTTGGACTTTGGACTCTGACAGATTCTGGTTCAAATTTTAGCTTCATAACATGCTAGTTGTGTGACTTTAAGCAAATAACCTGATCTCTCCAACCTTCAGTTTCTGCATAAAAATAGCATATAATCCCTTCCTGATGCAGCTTGTTATAATGTTATAATTATTAAATTATGGGCCTTGTGCTCTTATCATAGTATCAAGTATATGGTAAGTCCTCAGTAAGTTTTATATACTTTATATGTACACATGCATATGTTCATATAGACACGCACACATATATATACATGCCACACTTACATATGTGTATGAGTGTGCGTTTCAGTGTGTGTGTGTGTACACAGGCTCATGTAAGTGTAAGTGCTAATCAGCTTTTCCTATCGTGTTTTAAGGCTATTAAGTCTTATCAATATGAGCCTCATTTATTGTTATTATTGAGACATTTTGCAAGTGTCCCCCGTGGCTTGATGAGGGTGTGGGCTAGGAGACCCCATGCTGAACCATTTGTCAGTGGGATCTGAAGGCCTGGCCTCCAGCAGAGGTGGCATACCCCCCTACCCAGGGCAGGATCAGGCCGGCCAACCATCTCTGGCTCCCAGCAGAGCCCCGCTTTGTGCCTTCACAGCTTCGTTTCTGGAGCTGGCCCTGTGGCAGGCCCGCAGCCTCTCACCTTCCCCTGGAGTCTGTATACTTGCATCTTCATTTTTCCTGCTAAGAGTTCTGGGAGTATCTTGAAAGCACAAAATACCACATTGTTCTGGAAAGCTGTTTTCGTTTTGTTTTGCTCTGTCACTCATAGAAGTCACTGAACCAGTGTGAGCTACAACCTCCTCTGGACAACGTGGGCATGTGGGTCAGCTAGTCTAAGCACCTTGTTTACTGAGTGCTCATTGCATGCTGGCCTCCATGCAGCTGATGGGGATGGAGAGGAAGAGACCACTTCTGCTCAGAGGAAGCTCACGTGAGGGCAGATGTAGTGACCAGGTGTGGGCACACTGAGCTGTTGGTTCAGAGGCAGCTCTAGCACAATCTATCACCAGAGTAGAGATAAGAAGAAATCCAAATTATGGTTTGTGAGAAGGTGCAGAACACAGATGAAACAATGTGGAGATAAAAACGTATAGCCTGATGGGTCTGGAGGTGTACAGATGGGCCCGTGCTCCTCAGCTCATTCATCCAACAAGGATCTGAGCACCTGTTGCTTGCAGGGAACTCCGGGAGGGCGGGAGTGGACGCCACCCAGTAAACAGAGCTTGGGGCTGGAGACCGTCTATGCTCCCTGGACCCTGCCTGGCCATGGGCACTGAGTTCAAAACCTGCCCTGGGGATGCAGCTGAGCAGGTCTCCTGAGACCAGAGGAGCTGAAGGGTTCAGTGAGGCCCTGGGGATCTTCTTCCTGGAAGCTGTGCCGCACTTTTAGTAGCAGCAACAGGGTTAATGTGAGGAAGGGGCTTCAGGCAGGACAGGGGCAAGGATGTCACAGAGGCCGATGGGCCTCCTAAAGCAGAGGGCATGGGGCAGAGGAGGACTGACCAGAGAGTGGCAGAAGTCACATGCAGCACAGGGTGGTGGCTGGCTGGAGGGCGCGTGAGGCCAGCGGCAGCCTCTGGGAGGGGAGGATCACTGCACTAGTCTGGGAGGCAGAAGATTTGGAGACATTTGGAGGAGGAATGAGGTGCACAGATCCTGGGGTGTACAGGTCACCATGGCACCAGTCTTGGAGGGAGAGAACTCAGGAGGAGGAGCAAAGTGCACAGGACCCTGGGGGTCTTCTCTCCTCCTCTCTGGTCCTCAGTAGACAGGGTACAGCTGGGTTTCTAACCTGTGTGCTGCAGGCAGGCAGGCAGGCACTTCCTGAGTGGGCATTTGAGCTGGCCAGGGGCCACTATGGAGGCCGGGATTCCTGGGTAACCTATGCCATCTCGAGGTTGCATGCTACTTTTGCTCTAACTCCACAAAGTGCAAGCAGGAAATAATGGTGAGGAAGGAAAAGAAGCTACTCCAACAATCCACTGGGCTTAAGGACACCGTCAGCGGGGTCTATCATGCCCCAGGGCTGAGGTGGGATTCTGTTTTTGTCCTTTGTAGAATGGTGCTATTTCCTATAATCTGACAAATCCTGGAGAAAACTTCCAAGTGACTGGCCAAGATGCCACAAGATAATTCACAAGAGAGGAGCCACCAAATTTCTTGGTTGATTCCTTGTCAGTCTGAATAACCCAGAGAAGCTTCTGGAGGTTTCTGGTCTTGTAACAATTCTCACCAAGACTTTAAAGGAAACTTCCAGATTTCCCTTTTTACATTGTATCTTCCACATTTTCAAAGCATGTCAGTGGTGTTTGTGAGCCAGGCTCACAAACGACGTCTCCGGTCCTGAGTCCACCTCCCCTTGCTTTTCTTCCTCTGCCGGGTTTCTGCTCCTTGGCTGGCACTGGGCATTTCTTGTATGAACCAGAGACTGCAACTGAAAGAGAAGGAGGCGGAGGGGACCTGGCGAGATCCTTCGCGCTCTGGTCAGAGTGGCGGCCCTGTGGCTCCCTGCTGTGGGTGTGCGCATTAGGGAGAACTTGTGTGGCCATTTCACAGGCCAGTTTAAAATGATTCCCCTCAACACTCACTCTCGGGAAGCCTCCGCTGCACTGAAGAAGGAGACACAAAGCTTTAAAGCAGGAAGCACTGGGACCTGCTCAGTCGGGCGGTGTCTGGATCTCTGAGTGCCTCTCATACCTGTGGCGTTGGATGGGCTGCTGGACATCCCTACCTGCAGGCAGGCTGTTCTTGAATGGATGGGCGCTGTGCTGGGAACATGCACCTGGGGCGACAATAGCTTGCAGACCTTGCTTATCTCAATGGCGGCAGCCACGGTGAACTGCCAGACAGCTCAGGGGACGGGAGGCCTGCAGCCCAGGTGCGAGGCCAGGTGGGGCGTGCAGCATGTGCCTTTTATCTCATGCTCTGAACCTGTGCTCTGCACTTCAGATCTAACTCAGAGCCTCACAGGTTGGGGATGAACCATTTGAAAGGAGCCTGTGTCGGCATCAGTGTAACTCCCAGAAAAAGGCGGCTGTCCCTTCAACTCCTTGGCTGCAAGTCCCCTCAGAGGAGAGCCTCACACCTGTTTCATGGGGAGATGGGTCTCAGAGAAGAGTTGCTTTGATTTTTGTCTCTGATACATTGTGTCTACTTCCAAGGGGGATTCTTCCCATCTCCAGCCTGTGAACCTGCAGATGCCTAAAAGCAGAAGAGCCAGTGTCTACGTGTGTCCTGGGTGTGCATGTCATGTGGTCAAAAGAACTAAAGTGTGAGTGTGCAGGAAGGTAACCTTGTCACATTTCCGCGACCTGGCTCGAGTCTCTCGCAACATACTTTTCCCTCTAATAGCAAGAAGATAGTGGAGTCAGTTGTAAGTGGGTGCTAATGTGGAAACGTCTCAGTTAATTGAGTTTTAACATTTAGGTCACATTCAAGGTCATTACCTGCCTCCTTGGGTTCCTCTGTCCTACTCATCTCCAGGATTAATTTGTTTTCTCTGGGGATTATGGAATGCCTGCCAGTGAGTTCCAGGTGGCTTCTCGGGGTCCACCTGCCTGTGCCCCATGCCGCCACTCCTTCCAAACCATGTCACTCCAGCATGGCTATCCATTTCTTCTAGCCTCTGTCTGACCTGCCCCTTGCACCTGGCTCTCCTGCTGGGGCATCTGTCATCTGCTGTAGGTCCAGCTAGTTACTGTGCCTCCTCCTCCTGCGACACCCTGTCCCCTCCCTGGACTCCGTGACCTTGTCAGGAGCGGTGGGATGGCATGGCTCTTCCCAGCAGGCTCTCTGAGTCCTGAGCAGAACAAGGGCTGCATTGCTTCATTTGTTGTTGTAACAAATATCCCCAAATAATAACCTGGGGACATGCTGCGGGCCGGGGTTTGGCTGCAGGCTTTCTCAGGACCCAGTGGGGACTAGCTGGTTGGGACGAGGCAGGGCTGTTCAGGCATGGGTACTGCCCTCAGATGGCACATGGGAGAGGCATCAGCTCACACCTGTGTACTGTTCCACACTCACCCCAACACATAGGCTGAGCTGCCTTACACACAAAGTGCCAGACCAGCACAGAAGGACAGTGGCAGGTGGTCAGCTTCTGATCACGGTGGGTGGTGTAGGGTGGACGATGTGTTCTGATATCGTGCATTGTCTAGCTTTGCTGGTCCAGGTGGCCCACCAGGCAAAATAGACCTCAGAGATCACAGCAGCTCTCAGATATTGTGAGGGAAGGCCTGTGACAGGCTGGTGAGATGGACGGGCTGCTCGGAAGACTCTGGTAAGAAGACAATGTCTCTGTGTATGACCTCGGCACAAAATAGCACCATGGGGATTTGCCGCGTCTGCTGTGGAGGTGGGCATATGGGCACAGGAAGATGCCCATGCTGGAATCCCACTATCATACTGTGCTATGCCTATCATATCCTAATAGAACCAGGTTTGAGAAGAGGCTGAAGGAGTGGGTACATGGATTGAAATTTTGAGCTGTAGAAGGGGGACAGGGTGCTGAGGGAGGTTGAGGGCATTGCTCTGGATCTCCAGTGTGGGCTGAGAAGCCTGGGTAGTGTCCGGGCACTGGCAGGGAGAAAGGGACTGGTGCTCATCTGACTTGCTGAGCTGGAACCTGCCTTTACACCAAGTCCCTGCATGGCTCACAGGCATTAAGACCAGAGAAGCAGAGGAAGGCCCTTTCACAGCACTCTGTTCAACAGGGTCTGGGCTGGCGGCAGCAGCTTCATCTGGGAGTGTTAGAAATGCACATCCTGAGACCCCAGGAATTCCAGAGTTTGCAGGACCTGAGTTTTAATGAGCTTCTCAGGAGTTTATATGCACACAGCCTCAGTCTGTTCCGAGTGCCTGAGCTCAGTGGCTTCTGAGAATGGAAACGCAGGAGTCTCAGGAGCTGCTGAGGACCTTGGCAAGGCCTCTGAGCAAAGATCAGGCAGCAAGGACATGTCACAAGAATAATGGGCTCTGTTAAAGCACTTCCACCAGAAGTGTCCAGCAACCAGGACAGGCTCCAAGGAGCAGATAGGGTTCAGGACTCAGGATGGGTCACTGATGGGACAGAACAGAACCTGAGGGCTTTGGGGCCTTGGGAGGGTGGATCTGACCTCAGGCTCTCAGTGTGGTCTGTGAGCAGCACTGAAGTGGACTGTGCATGTCTGGTGTAGTCGACCCTGAAGGGCCAGACCATCCAGGCGCAGGCACAGGACAGAGGGGAGTGAAGGCATAGCCCATCGAGACTCAGGTGCAGGACAGGGTGGCCTGAAGGGACAGCCAATTGCCAGTGCTGCACAGGGAAGGAGGTTGCTGATCAGAGGCAAAGCCCTGGCCTGGCAGGAGCCTTCCGTCCTGGTGGAATGAGGATTGGTAAGCAGGCTCAGCTCGGGGCCCACCCCATCACTTCACTTAATTTCATTGTTGAAATATTTAAACTAGCTTTTCAAATGTGTGTCTGGGATTTGGAGGCTCATTTTCAGAAGCCGCGGAAAGTGCTCGTGTGATGAAAGTGGAGAACTCTCTCAGTTTGAGAAAAGTAATTGTGAAGATCAGAAGCTGTCACATCTTGTTGTGCATAGATCCTTCTTCTGGAGATCAGCTGGGAAAGGTGTAAGTGGATCTCTGAGCTGCCAGCAAGGTACACTCCCCTCACCTTGCTGGTGTCCCTGACAGAGGCATTTTGGGCAGTAGGGTCTCCACAGCCCATCACCATGGGCCATGGTGCCCACCCAGAGCCCCCAGCTCCTCCACTATGGGTGTTTCAAGCATGGGCTGGGCCAGCCAGACATCGACTGCATTTGGACTCTATTGCTAAAGTATTATTTAAAATAATTATTTTAATGAAATCATGCAAATGGTGTTAATTGGTGGGAATTGATATTGAATCAGCAATATTTGTAGGGACATTCCATTGTGGGACTTGTCAGAATCTATGTCTGCTAGAATTTCTTGAGTGATTGTCTTCAGGAATTGGGTTTTCCAAGACCATGCTCGCTCCTTTCTGTAGCTTTGGAATTGAGTGGCTTCATCTCTGTGGAATCTTCAAGAGCTTACAGATATTGATAAACTCTATCTTAACTCTATCAAACTGTGGGTCTCTAACAACATAGGAGATAGACTTTATTTAATCCTTTAGAAACTCTAGAAAGCAATGGATTCTTATGCATAGAGAAAAGGAAGTTTAAGAAAGAACAAGAACCAGCAACCATTGGATCACCATTTGCCTCCATCCACAATGATCTGAACAATAACTCAGACTGGAACCTTGAAGACTATGGGTAAGTACACAAGCAGTAAAATCCCCAAAGCAGTTATGGGAAGTGAAGAAAGCATAAATCCTTAAGTCACAATAAGTGTCACACAAATGTAACAAGAGACAGTTAGTGGGATCAGAAGCCAAAATAACTGTAAATGCCCAGAGAACAGAGACCATGTCACATGAACTTATCACCCAGGCAACAAGTCATTCCATGCATGATTGTTTCATGAAAAAGCAGCTGGCTGGCCGGCTGGCTGGCTGGCTGGTGTGCGAGGTGAGCCAGCACCTTCTCCCAACAAGGGGCCCATTCCCCAAATGACAGGTCATGGTGGGCAATGAGTTTGGAAGAAGTGCAGCAATAGCCCCACAGTCTGGGGCAGGGGCTGTTCTCCCACACGCGGCCATTGACCTCCAGGACAGAAGACTGAATTTGGAAGCTGCTCCAGTGCTGAGCGGGCCCTGAGTAGATTTGTAAAGATGAAGTCTTGTCACGGTTATTGAATGTCCCTTTTCCTTCTTCCCTAGAATCCTCTGCTCCCTCCTTCGGCTCCATGGGCAAATGCTGTGCTCTGTTCTTGCTGGATCCCGTTGAACGTCAGCACATCTCCTGGGAGAAAGGCAAAGAACTGCAGTGTGTGTCGGTCAGCTTTACATGGCTGTGACAGGTATCTGGAGCAAACAAGGTGAAGGAGAAGAGGGCTATTTGGGCTCACGGTTTCAGAGCTTTCAGTCCATAGTAAGTAGGCAGATCCTGGTTGAAGGGGTTGGTAGAGGAAAGATGCTCAGCTCATGGCAACTGGGAAGCAGAGAGGGAGGGGGAAGAAGAGGCCAGGGACAAGATACAATCCCCCAGGACATGTCCCCAGGGACCTGTTTCCTCCAACTGTGCCCTACCTCATACAGCTTCCACCATCTCCCAAGAGTCCATTCAACATTTGAATCCATCAAATAGATGAATTCATAGATGAGATCAGAACCCTTATGGTCCAGTCACCTCCCCAAAGCCCCACCTCTGGACGCTGCTGCATGGGGAATCAAGCCTTCAACACAGGAGTTTTGGGGGGCACCCAGATCCAGACTAAAGCACCCTGGTTCTCCAAGGTGGCCTGCTAAGGACTGGAGCCCGCCTGGTTTGTGGTGGAGTCCAGGTGGCACTGTACCCTCAGATCATGATCAGATAGTTATCAACGCAGGGTCCCTGGTGTGCAGACTCATAAGGTGAGTATTGGAAGGCTATATTCCTGGCAGGAGGCAATTTCTGGCACTTCTTCCAGGTGCAGCTCTGCCCTGTGAAAATATGGTGAGCGAGCCAGGGCCGTCCAGAGTGTGACTTGGAGGCTGGAGTCTACAGAGGCGGGACTAACTCACAGTGACTCTGAGACTCACAGAACTCTGAGACTAACTCAGAGTTCACAGCTAACTCACAGTGTGTGTCATCATCAGTCTGGCCTTGGCTGCAGGCCTGTGTCAGCACAGAGCCAATAGGGAGCCCAAGTTCCCCTCTGGGCCATAGTCTCCCCATCTCTTGGCCAAGAGGTGGTGATTCAGAGCACAGAAATTTTCCCAATGTTCAGCACCAGGAGACCAGCTAGAGGTAAGAGTATATAAACTCTAACGAGAAATAAACCAAAGGTGAGGAACACCATCTCCAAGTGCATCTCACACCCAGAAGCAGACGATCTCTGGGGACAGGTAGGCTAGAGAGCTCCACATCCTAACCCCTGCCACCTGGAGACATCACCTCATGTGGCCAACGGCTGTGGCAGTGGTAATTAAGGGGGGAGGGACCTTGGGGTGGGCAGTGTCCTTATCTGGACTGTTCCCAGGTGGCCTAGTGTACACATAAGGCTTTGAAAGCCGTGGGGACACAGAGGTTTAGAGACTCAGCTCTGCTGGCCCTGGGTCAGGGGTGCGGTGGCCTCTGGAAGCAGGAAAAGGAAGTGGAGGGTCCTGAACCTCCTAGGCTGCGCTGGCACACAGGAAGTGTGGAGGTTAGATGCCCAAGCTCCGTGCTGACACTGCGGGTGCTGGTGGGGTCGGCTCCCATGGATTTAGTCTCACTGGTTTTCTAGGGAATTAGTGCCCCCCCCAGCATCAGTGCCAGGTCGACCACCCTCAAGCTAGGTTGTTCCTGGTTCTACAGCCACTCCTACAAGCTTACCTGACCTTTGAGACCTCTGTTCCTGCTAGGTGTCATGGCTATTTGCCTGGAATTGTGTTTGGTTTTAACCAGGTGCCAAGGTTGGGCCTGGAAAGCCAGGAGAGAGCACTCAGGTTTTCTACCAGCTGGGTTGCCTGTGAAGCAGGTGGAGCCACCCGGAGGCTGTGGCCTCCCCACCATCAGAATCCTCATCCTTCTGTCCCTAGGGCTCTTCTTCAGGAAGCACACCTGGGCTTCCACCCAAGTGTGTGTCTTTTTGACACACAGGAACCTGGCTGAGGGGAGAATGAAGTGAAACTCCGTGTGTGAAAATCCTCCTGATCCTTCTTCCAGAGGTTTCCATAGCGACCCCCTCTATGGGAAATGAGCTCTGACTGTGGTCTGGAGCAGGCAAAGCCTAAAGTGAGGAATGGCAGAGAGCTCTTGCAGGTTAACCACGAGGTCTTTATGTTTTTATGCAGAGATGTTACAAGGAAAAATGGGATATTTTAAAAAACGAGGCCCACGTAATAGCAGCCCACTAGCTCATCAGGACACTTCCCGGCCTTGATGATGCTGGCCCTCAGGGCTCCAGGGAAGTCATGCACACAGGAAAACTCAAATTGACATGGGCCTCCCTCCAAGGCAGGGCTCTGGGCTCCTGCTTGCCCAGGTACAAGGGAGATGCAGGTGGGTCTTGAGGACTGGGGGATCCTCCAGGCGTCCTGAATCTGTGTCCACCCACCAGCAAGAGCAGCAGTCTTTCTGCAAGAGGCCTTCCAGAGTAAGTTTCTCTGTAGCAGTTGTGAAGTCTTAGCCAAGAGGTCGTCCTTCCTGCCCCTCAGACGCGGCCCGTAAGGACCCAGGCAGCATCTGATTCCACGATTGAGGACCTGGTGGGGGGCATCAGAATTGGCAGGAGGCAGAGCAAGTGTGCATCTGGGGAGGTACTGCCTTCTTCAGGACTCCAAGAGCCCAGTTGCCTGGGCACTGCCATTGCCAGCATGGGTAGCACAGTAGCTGGCCTTTGGGAAGGTAGCCTTCCGTGTCTAGGTGATACCCATGGGTTTCCTGAACTCACACTTGTGGGGCTGACCCCATCTGATTCCTTGGAAATACTGTGGGTGATTCCTGGCTGAGCATGCAGGTCTCTCCAGCTGTCTGAGCCAGGATTCCTGTTCCAGAGGATTACCTGGGAATGTCACCTGCCCGTCAGTGAAGGGCTCAGCTCTTCCTGCCACTCAGAGGAAGCTCAGAATATGCTAGCTGAATTTGAATCAAAGTTTGCTTGTCGACACGGGGCTCAGTGCTGCCTGCTTCTCCAGATCAGCGCTGTCAGACGGCTGTCAATCAGCCCGAGGGGGCAGCCTCGGGCAGGCGATGCAGGACAAATGCGCTGAGCTCCCCGGCAGTACAAAAGCCCTCACAGAGGCCAAGGGAAGAAACTGAATAACATACCTCCAATTTTGTCACCTTCTGTTCTCTGTTACCAAAGGGGATGATTCCGGGGACTGTGGCATGCTGCAAACTGCCTTTTCAAAGCACCCGAAGTTCAGAATCACTGACATACAAGTGATGTGACATGGGGATCGACTCTGGTGTGTCCTTCGCCCTGCTGCAGGGTGATGGGGTCACGTGGCACCCCCAGGCAGTGGGAGGCTTGAGGCTTGCACCTTGCCTGTCTATAGGAGCTGGGGTGACTGCCCCACCACCGGTCACTCAGGGGGTGCTGCAGGGCCTCCCTTCCAGGGGAGAGTCTCAGGAGATGCCTGGGCTGGCCATGGCTCTGGCAGACTTCACTGTGCTGACAGGGACGGGGCCGTGCCCAGGGCTGTGCCAGGCCTCTGAGAGCTCCAGCTTCCAGAACACCATGCCCCCCTCGCCTAGCACTGCCTGTGAGCCAGGCCCACACCACTGAGTTCTGGTCCACCTCCCCCGGTCTCCCAAACTCCCCTTTCTACCTGGAGCCCTTCTCCTCGGCACCGGCACAGACCAGTCTGAGAGAGGGCGTCTCTGGTGTGTCGGCCAGCTTCCCTCTGGTGAAAAGACTGCCATCGTCATCCTGAAAGGAGGAAAGGTGATTTCTGGCTCACGGGTTTCCAGGTTTCCATCCACAGTTGGCCCTGTTGCTTCAGCCTGTGGTGAGGCGGGGCGCTGTCCAGGGGTGTGTGGTGGAGCCACGCTCTCCCAGGCACTGCCGTCCTCATGGCCACGACATGAAAGAATGAAGAGGGGGCATCGTCCCACTGTCCCCTTTGAGGGCAAGTCCCAGTGACCAGACCTCCTGAGGTCCCATTGCCTCCCAACAGTGCTACCCTGAAGACCCAGCAGTTAAAAGGGACCTTCAGGGGACATTCCAGGTCTAAAATTCAGCCAGGTCCTTCCCTCAGGTCCTGAGGGTCCAGCCGGTTCCACTGTGTGCATCCAGTGGTGGGTATTGGCCCTGGTCTCCAGGCCACCCAGAAGTCCCTCTGCTCTGAGCTGGCCCAGAGGTTCCCCGTGCTTCCTACAGCCTGCCATGTGTCCTTGTTAAGCATCACCAGCATCAAGCCATGGATTCTCCTCTGCTCTGTGAGACCCACGAGGGTGCAAGCTGTGGTCTAGCAATATGCCTGGAAAATTTTAATTAACACACTAGTCAAATGGAAGGTAAGCCTATGTATATTTACCCACCCGGCACAGTACTGATAAATGTCTGTTGGCCTAGACTGTCCTCAGACATCAGGTCACCTCCTTCTGCCCAGAACTCTGGCCCTGGGCACCCTACCCATGCAGGAAGAGACAACTGCTCTTGGACTCCGGCCCCCTTGCTCCCACTTTCCTCTAATGAAGGAAACTAATTTGTTCTTTATGAGGCCCTGTCAGGCCTGGGTTCCTGTAGCCCTAAGATGTGTGTGGTTATAGGTGGGAATTTGTGGGTGTAACACACACACATGAGGTTGACTGCCAACGCAGCGGGCACGCATGGCACGTCCAAGGTGGCTTTGTGGATTTAGCTGAGGGCTGCAAGCCTGGTATCTCTTCCCCCAGAATCATCATCTTATTTGTGGCATGCATCAGAGGAGGGGTTTATTTTCGTGTTTGTGATTTTCTGAAGAGGTTCCGATTCCCACTGGTCTGAGTGCTCAAGGATGTGGCGAATGCCTGCCTGTGTCTCTGCTGTGGGGAGGAGCCTGGCATGGGACAGGCAACAAGGAAACCTTTATGGCAAGATGTCCATCGTGCGCAGCATCACGGGCAGAGCACGCATACCCTCCCCAAGGCTCCGTCCTGATACTCCCTAGGCACACATCTGTCCGTCCTTGCCACCAGCAATGGCATTGAAAAGCACTGTCGCACTTACAAGGCTCTGTAAAGTTTATTTTTAAAATTTAGTTCTCTAAAGGGAAGTTAAGATGTTTGCGTTTTTCTTACTGGTTATAAAGGCCTTTCATTTCCCAGGGCAAAGCTCACAAATCAGAATAATAATTTGAAAACTCTTCTTCATTCTAATCTAGTCTCTTTAAGAACATTTTTCTTCTTCCTGATTATAGATGAAATATTATTATAAAAATTTTAGGGAAAAAACACAGGAGAGTTTAAAAAAGAAAAAGCTTATTTCTAAATCTAACAACTCAGACATTACCAGTTGGCATTTGGTGTTTTCCCAACATATGGGTGTGTGTTTTATATGCTGATTTTTTACCTAACATCATACCGTGGGGATTTTCCTGTCTGCCTAGAGTTTCTTTAGTAACACTGTTTTAATGGAAGCATAATATTCTGTCATATGTTTATACCACAGTTTCTTTAATAATACTAAAGTTGGGGACATTTAAGTTGCTCCCAACTTTTGTGATTTTTTCTTATGTTGAAATAATGATCTGTTTACATAAAGCCCCGAGAGAACTTTGATTATGTGCCCACGAGAGTTGCTTAGAAACAGATTGGAAGGGTCTTTCCTTTGCGGTTTCTTCCTTTTCCTTTCCACTTATGATGTCTGCTTCTGTCTCCAACTAGTAAACATCCACCTATAATTTCTTTGACAAAACTTGTAATTGAAGTTAAATATACATGCGGTAGAACGCACATCCTCATGCTTATAGTTCAATGAATTGCACAATTGAGCACACAGAGGAACCTGCCTACCATCAGAGGACAAGGTGCTGCTGTCACTGGACTCTCTCTGCACCCCTTAGTAGACCCCCTCCTCCTCTTGTCACTTCAGATGGTTGCTGGCTTGGGCTTCACCTGCTGGAGTCCCACGTGGACAACATCTGCACAGACTTGTGAGCTAGCGGTGGTTTTGTGTAAGTAAATGGCTACATGAATACCTGTATGGTATTCTTGGCTTTGCCCCTTCATTCAAAGACCCAAAGAATTTATTATCTGGCACTTACAGAGAACACTGATTGACTCCTGCTTCATAGCTTTCCACTCTGTGGATGGACATATGTGTTGTATTGAACCAGGGTCATGCGGATGGTCTCCAGCTGATGGTTACAAATAGATGGATGTGAACATTCCTAAATGCACCCACTGCTACACAAACTCCTGTTTATGTTGGTTAGGGCCCCAGGCTCATGTGCCTG
This sequence comes from Geosciurus inauris, assembly GCA_004024805.1. Lineage (NCBI taxonomy): Eukaryota > Metazoa > Chordata > Mammalia > Rodentia > Sciuridae > Geosciurus > Geosciurus inauris. The sequence goes on along the minus strand of PVHX01008540.1, from coordinate 51,162 downwards.
TGCTCAGCCTCAGTTGACACCATCAAATATTTTCCAAGTGGTTGAACTGAGGCATTCTTATGCCTTGCTGCATCTCTAGAAGTTTCCGTGAAGTGTGAATAATAATGGCATTAATAGATACTCCAGTCTCGCTCCTGATTTTGGTGTTTAACTACCAACTATGATTTTTATGTAGTTTTTAGCTTAATTACCTCTTTGAAGACCTTGTCTCCAAATACAGGATTATTCTGAGCTCCTGGGGGTCAGAATGTCAATGTATGGATTTTGGGGAGAGCGATGTACAGTTTAGCTCACAAGAAGGGGTTAGGGCTGAACTGTCAAATGGCAGGATAGCAATTTGTTGTTCGCAGACCTTAGTGTTCCAAAGACGTGCTCAACAGGGTGACAGGAGTTTCATGGGCCTCAGAGGCCGTACGTGGGTGGAGAGCTGCCTCAGCCTCGCTGGTTAGTAGGATGCAGGAGGCCGCCACCCCTGAGCTGCAGCCCAGCACCGGGGCTGCGAGCAGGCTGTGGGGCCTCTGGGTCTCCACAGGGGCGACACTGGTGGTAACAGAGGTGTGACGGAGGCCTGTCCTCACGCGGTTCCCTGGTGCCACCACTCTCCGTGCTGGCCACACACGGGTGAGAAGAGGTCCCTGTAGCCCCATGCTGCTGCCCACAGCTGAAGCACTTGTCACCCAGGCTGAGCCTCCAGCAGAAGCCTCTGCTCAATGAGATTCGGTTGTGTTTGTTCCCAAATCATTTGATGCAATTGTGCATCTTGTTGTAATTATGTAATTTGACTAAATACTGTGTACATCAATGGAACGGGAGTGCAGAAAGGGGATTGTTTTATGAGAACTACGCTGCATGTTTTGGAAAGTGAGTTGCCAGAAGGGAAGTGTTGTCAAACTAGGACCGGGGACGTGTCCTCAGAAAGGATCGTGGGCTGCAGTGGAGGTGGGTAATGCTGGTGTAAAGAAACCAGTGAAGTGCCAGGGATGCCTTGTGATGGAGGCCAGAGGCTCAGGAAGAGACGCTGCAAACCTGTAGTCATGGCTAGACTTGAAAGGCTTTGGTGTCGTTTCTTAAGACTGGCTAATAAGTGTGTGTTTGCAGGTTGCCAGTTAAAATGCACATTTTTAGATTGTGTGTGTAACTTTTAGGTTCTCTCATTTTAACTGCATTTTTACAATTAACCTCCTGGCAACTGTTTCTTATAGAGCTGGGTAAGAGTCTGGCACTGGATAATCCACCTTCTTGGAGCGTCAGGGGGGATTCAGAAGATAAAGCTGGAGCACTCAGCCCAGAGCTTGGCAGATGGAGAGCACTTCAGAAACAGCCTGGTGGCCCTCACTCACGTGCCTGGTGTCTGCGGCCAACTCCTTGAAGACCCTCTGAGCGGGTGGAAGCCTCCAGCCGGAGAGCTGAGCTGCAGGTTCTCCCCGTGGGAACGCAGACTTGCCTCCCACCATCCATTTTTTAAAAAAATATTTTTAGTTGTAGATGGACACAATGTCTTTATTTTGTTTATTTGGGTTTTTTATGTGGTGCTGGAGATGGAACCCAGTGCCTCACACGTGCTAGGCAAGTGCTGTACCGCTGAGCCGCAAGCCCAGCCCTGCCCACTGTCCATTTCTTGCAGAACTGGGGTTCCCAGTAACAAGCACAGATCTAATAAAGCTAAAAGCTTGATGCCGAATAGAAAGTAAAACTTAAGACGCAGAAGAGAAGAGGGCACCCGGCCAACCAAGTAGGGACGGCTGTGTGAGGAGCATTGCGAGGCTTAGAAAGGGGCTTGTAATTCTGTCCCTTGGGATTCAGCTTCGTGTATTCTGTTCTTAAAGCAGGAAGCTGGGAGCCACATCGTTGTGGGGACATTTATGTTCTGTGCATGCTGAGTTTCCAGCTGGGATGGACGGCAGCACATGCCCACATCCCCAGGGACACTGGGGGGTGGGAGCTGTTGTCCTGGCGCTGGAGAGACTTCAGGAACACCCCACCCCCTGCAGCCCTGCTGGGCCATCTCGTGGCCAGGATTCTCTGAATGGGGAGCATATCCGTCCCTTACTGTTGCTGTGGAACCGAGGTCAGAGTTTCACAGGAGGGTAAAGCACACGTGGCTCTTGGAACCCAGACCTGCTGCTTGTGGGTGACAGGGACTTCCCCCTCACCGACAGGCTTCTTGGCTGGGTCTCTTCCTCACGGTCAGTGGCCAGCTTGCAGCCTCAGCTGTGCAAATGGAAATGTGCATGAGTCACAGTGAGGTGTTGTGATATTTTCAAAAATATCATAAGTCTTTTTGCAATATTTTACCTTTGAGCTTTCCCAGAATTAATTTGGAAGAAAAAATTTACCCAATCTCTCATAACAATATTGCAGAAAACCCAAAGCGTTTCATTTCATGGCTAATTTATTTTGTAATTATGGATCTGTTGGTAAACAGTGTGATCATAGTTCTTCATTTTGCTTATTTATGCTACTCATGCTGTAAACGCTTTCACCTAGTGTGAGAGTTGTTCATGAGGGATGCTTTCCAACTACACTAATTCCCATGAAATGACTGGCACTTCCCCCGGACACACGTGCAACATTTGCAGAACCTGAACTTCTGGGAAGGTTTTTTTTTTTTAAGAGGGAAGAATATGCATATGCTCTATTTTTATTTTTAATTAAAATGCAAGTTAAAAGCTAATATTAAATCCCCTTTTCCCAATTAAAAATTTACATAAGTATAAATATTTTCATTTCTAATTTGGGGATTTATGTACATGCAAATTTTCAAAGATAAACAGCCAGTAAAATTGTATCATGGCATTTTTTTTTATAAGACTTTTAAAATCATGACCTGGATCCAGAGATAATTCAACAGAGTGAACACAGCAGCAGCAGCAGCAGCAGCAGAAGGAGAAAACTCGTGAGAAACAACTGGTTTCCAGCTTGTTGGGGAGGGTGCGGCGGCATGTGCCAGTGTTGAGCTCAGAACAGGACACTGCTGTGCAGCCTCTGGCAGGGTCAGCGACATGTGGAGAGCCCATCAACTGCTGACCAATCCTGTCCTTTGCTCTTGTAGGCCACCAGCCTCCATCCTATAGATGCTGTATGAGTCTCTGAGCTGGGCTGCTGGGGGATGCTCTGCTTCCGACTCTGGCTCTATTGTAGACTGAATGCTGGCTGTTCTCATGGCCACCACCACCACCACTATGGCAGGCCATCTTGCCTGGTACCTGTTTGTACTCTTGCAATCATTATGTTGATGGATGGAGAATATTCTTCCACTGGATGGGCAGTGTGTGACTTCTGAAGATAGTGTTAAGCCACATCTCTTGAAACTGAGGGATCTCTGGAATCAAAGCATTGGTGGAGCCCATACCGATGTGAGTCAAAGAAGGACCAGGTCCTGGGACACATTCCCATCCAGCTGCATAACTAGGTAGCAGCTGGAAATACGCCCACAAGGTCAGAGTTAGAAGCACCTCTTTATAATGAGAATTTGGGAAAGGAAGGCATCCATGTTCTACTTGAAGCCACATGATCTGCAGATGGGAGAGGAGGGGTTATGTGAGGCAGGAACGCTTTGAACTGGGAGGCGGAGCGTGAGGAGAAGTGGCTTTTCCTTCTGGATTGGTTGGGTTGTAAGCGGGATGTGGGGCCCCAAGGGTGGCTAGGGGTTGGGGGTTGAAGTTCAAAGGGACACTGGAGAACCTGCAGTGGCCTTCTGCTTGTGGCCCACAACCTGTGCCTGGACTAGCCTCCGCTCTGCTCTTCTCTTCCTACAACATCAACTATAGGCCGTCTCAGGAGTTTTCTCTTCTCAGTGTTTTCCTAATAATTTGAATTATTGTAATTATTGGCTTTAAAGACAATGCTGAGGTTGATAATTTGGGGTGTGTTCAGTCAGGGTATTTGTAGTGCACAGTTGTCCAGGACTGGTCATCTTGAGAGTCCTTGGTTCAGTGCACCCGTGTCTCTCTGTAGGGCTCACCTTGTGCCTATGAAAGGAGTGAACTAATTTCAAAGCAGCCCTAGGGGACTGGATGGTCTCACTTTATTTTTAAAAGAGAAGCTATTTTTAAATAGCTATAGATTCCTGTTTTTAGAACTGAAATGACCTCGGTGCTGGGATGGCCCAGGCATCTCATGGGGAGAATGTGACCAGCCTTGGCTGCTCTCTGGCAGGCAGCGGGCTTGTTGGGGATGACCTCTCAGTTTCTCCCCACATGGAGGTTCTTCATGAGTTTGGCTGGGGAGGGCAGCGCTCCTGCCACCCGAGGTCAGTAGGGAAGCCTGGTGTCTGTGGCACAGAAGGCAGACCACGGGGAGCCCTTCTGCTGACCCTGAGGCAGGCCATGAGCTCTGCAGGGTACAGTCCACGGCAGGGCTGTGGGGGGCCCTCATCGGGCAGCTCCAGCCCAGGCTGCCAGCTCAGGCAGGAGGCCCGGGAATGGGCAGGTCAACCAGAAACAATGGAAACGTCCAGGGACAGGTGACAGAAACCAGGAGCCACAGAGTAACCCGGCAGGACCAGAGCATGGGAGACATGAGTGCAGCACCCCACAGTCCACTTCAGGTTCACTCTGGGCCCAGCAGGCCCAGTGGAGCTCCCGCTCCAGTGCTGGAGATTGCTGGAGGGCCATGTGTGTGAGCTTCCCGGGGGATGGCATGTGACAATTGAGTGACAATTAGGATGTTTATCAGGAAACAAGTTTTAACTGTTATTACCAAATCTATAACTTTATATATATCTTAAGAAAATGCTATATTTTTAAAAATAGAGAAGCATTTTGTTTGCTAATTTTTACGTACTAGTCAATGTGGGGTTGCCTTGAAAAATACTGTCTAGTAAATGCGAGTTTGTCTGGGGTGGTGGCTCCAGGAGAGAGAGGGGCAGGTGGGACCATCAACTGCTCCCCTGTCACCTGTGGGAGAGGCTGCATTTGGAAATGGACTCTAAGCAGTGAATTCAGTGGGTCTCCACAAACCAGCTGTGCCAGGAGAGCCAGGCAAAGATGCTCCCGGCGACATCAGCCTCTCCTCCTGGGCTCTGCGCGGATCCCAGTGCAGCCTCACCCACACTCAGAGTTCCCAGGAGCGGGGGGCCTCTCTTGTGCTCACCTGGCTGCCTCCGCCTGCAGCCATTTGCTCTGTGTCCCTGGACCAGTCTCCCCATGGCCCTCTTCTCGAGCTCGCTACCTCCCCTCCCCGCTGCCTGCCCTTCCATCCCTCACCTGGAGCCCAGAAGCCTCTTTGGCTCCCCCACCTTGGAGTTAACTAAATCCATTCATTAGAAGAGACAGGAGTCAGGGAGGCGCTGCTGGGCTGCAGACTGGCTCTCTTCCACTCAGCCACCCCTCACCTGTCCCTTTCCAGTCTGTGGAGTGGCAGGGAGGCCCCCTGCCTCCTCCATAGGACTGGTGTGGACCTGCAGGAAGTCAACCTTCACCCACACACGGAGGATTCCAAAAGCTGCAGGAGCAGGTGATAAGGGAGGCTGTTTCTTTCCAGGCCTCACAGGACGGCTTGGGGCTGTAGAGGCCCAAAGGAAGTCTTCTCAGAGGGACCCACAGCCTTGGGGCCTTGCAGGGCTCCCTGGCCAGCTCCCAGTGCTGCTCAGCCTCGCTCTGGTTTGGCCTTAGCTATACTTGGTCTTCACCTCCTATTTCCCAGTCACAACGACCCTTCTTAGGCCTCTGCACAGACTTTGGATAGATTGCCACCCTTCACGTGGGTCCCCGGGGCACTCTGGCCAATGCTGTCCCCAGCCTGGTCCTGTAGGAATATTGCCGGCATCTCTCCTCCAGTGCTGGGTCATAACCTTCTTGGTTATTTTGATATTTTTGTTCTGTTTATTTCTTTTCTTGGAAAAACACGTGTGTGTGTTTCCTGAAGTTGGAGACTGCGCCATGATATCTGTATTGCCATGCGTCTGCTCCAGAGCCTGGCCCCTGTCAACAGATTGAGTGGCATTTGCATGCAGGATATAGTAACCACAGGAATGACAATGACAAGTGCGGTCATCAGGTGGTCAGTGTGGACATGCTATCGTTTCCTGGAAGACACCTCCTCCGCCTGCCCCATCGCTGCAAGAGGCGGCTTCCATTGACGTCTCCCTTCTAGACGTGAGAACAGAGTCTCCCATTCCGGAGACTGAGGCCAAGGCCGAGGTTGTCCTGTTGGGCCTGTTAGTGGCGAGGTCTGAATCAGTCCTGGAGAGTCCCGCTCCAGAGGGCCAGTCGACCTCAGTGGGAAAGGATCTTCTAAAACAAGCTGCCCTTCGGGGAGGCTTTGATGGAACTCCTTTCACCCTCAGGCAAAGCTTCTGAGCTTATCTGCTGGCAATCTAAGCGAGCCACTGTGGACTTGGCCTGCAGGACTCACTGCAGTGAGCACATTGCACGGGTCCTTGTCTTGCCGCGGTACAGGTCCCTTCCTTTCTCCTGTCTGGCCCAGGCGGCTGCATCCCTGGAGGACCCCACCAAGCCAGCCCCCTCCCACCTAGGTGCCCCTCTTCGGGGCTGATGAGAAGTCAGAGGGAACAGTGCCACCTGCTGGGACTCTGGCTAAACACCAGGCCAAGCTCCCCCTCTTGCTGGGGACAAGTAAGTGCAGCCACATCCCACACAGCTCACCTGGGGACCAACCGGTGACACTCAGAAGGCAACAGAAGACTGCCACACAGGGGTGGAAGTGGCAGGCCGCCTGCCACAGTGGCTGCCTGGCGCTCAGTGCTCATCTGTGGGCAGGTGTTTCCTTCCCTAGAACACTTGATTTTACCACAGACTTCCAAGTGCCCTTCCCCCTCCCATGAGAATCTCCTCATAAGCAGAGGACAGAAGACAGGAGATTCTCCCAGCATCCCAGTGGAAGTGGAGATGGGCTTGGCTCTGCACAAAGCACAACCTCTGTTCTTCATGGGCCATTGTTTGGCTACGCGTCTTCTTAATGGCTGGACGCTTGCAGGGCGCACGTAAGGGCACAGATGCCAGAAGGTGCTGAGGTGTGACTGCCATCCTTCTGTTAGGCACCCAGCAGCCTGCACAGACGCTGTCCTCTCTCACGCGCCAAGAAAGACGTGAACTCCATGTGTTGACGACGAACGGGCCTGTGGAAGACGAGGCACTGGACCTTGGGCAGATTTAAGGGAAAGGAAAGGAAAGCACGGACTCCCTCCTTCTCCTGTGTGATGTGCAGGTAAGTGAAGTGCCCAGAGAAGGTGCTGTCCAGAGCCTAACGCTGCCGTCCAGCGCCCAGCACTGCTTCTGGACTAGAAGGCCTGAGCACCTGGTGCAAGCTGGTCCCACTTGCTGGTGCCAGAGAAGCAGGTTGAACCACCATCTTTGCCTCTGCACCTGCATCTTTGAAAGGACACTGGGCTCGCCCTGGTCATTCTGGAAAGAGAGCTGGTTTGGTTCTACACATAGAACATCAGCCTGGCACGTGGGATTAGTGGGCTATTTGGGGGGTGCACTGCTTTCCATGTTGTTCCTTCCTGCATACTTCCAAGGCTGGGATGTCTTTCCTCTTTTCCAATATCATACACATTTGAAATGGCATCCAGAGCCTCCCGCATCCCACACTCTCCCCTACAGGCTGGTCTCTGTGGTCGCTGGCCCCTCCTCTCCTCCAAGTTGGGCTGAGTTCTAGACATTCCCTGTCTTTGGAAAGAGTCTCCAGCTGAGAAAGCTTAGCCCTTTGACTTTGGACTTGTCCTATAATGTGGGGAGCATCAGAACCTGACTTGACGCTGCCTTCCCAGGATGTCCCTGCATTTCACTGAGCGCCTGAGGGTCCCTGCTTCCGGTAACCATAATGACCATGATCAGTTATTGGGCACCTACGGTGTGCTGGGCATTGTGCTCATATTTTATCTGTCAACCTCTCAGAGTGGGTGTTTTAGTTAAGGCTATCAGATGCTAAGCTGTGTTCTGCGGGAGTCGTGGGGTCTCACTTTCTGTGGGTCGAATGTCTGAGACGGCAGCTTAGAAGATGGGCTTCAGTTCCAGGGAAGTCTTGGTTCCCGTCCCATCCTGTGCCTGGATTTCCTCACCTGTGTGTTGGGGTCTTCATCATGGTGCTCAGAGTGAGGGAGGCTGAAATCTGTCCAGGTAGAGAAGGACCAGGGGAGGCTTCTTACTCAGTAGGGCTTGTCCTTGTGATGATACTGTTTCTATGTCACAGGTGACATGCTTTTGGCTCAGAGAGGGAAAGCAGCCTCTCCCAGGTGGCCTGGCAGATTAGGGGGATGCTGGAATTTAAGCCAGGGTGGCTTGGCTCCCCCTGTCTCCTCCTTCCAGCTACCACGTCACCTCTTAGGATGTCAGGTGCTCCTGCTCATGACCTGGGCTTCTCCTCTGGGCCTGGACCACAGTCCCCACTCTGTGGTCTGCATGTGTAGTCCTGAGGCCCACCAGGGAAAGGATGGGTGCCCAGGGGCTGCTGGGAGATGGCAGAGGCTTTTGGAGGCAGGGTGTGGGGCACTGAGGGACCCCACCTCTGCATCCTTCACTCTGCCTCCTGGATCACGAGGAGGAGCTGGCTGTGCCCCATGCTCCTGCCATGGGGTGCTGCCTTCGCCAGAGGCCCAACACCATGGGGCCACCTGCTCTTGGATTGGAACCTACAGAACCAAGAGCCAAGATCAACATTTCTCTTAAGTTAACTGCTGACTAATGCAATCCCCATCTGTGTACCAGCAACTCTGCAGCTTTTATCACCAGCCAAGCATGTTCTAAAGTACAAGTGCTGCCAACTCCTCCTCCCTGGCCAAGCTGGAGCCCCCATCTAGAACCCAGAACAATGTCTGCCGCCTAGTAACTCAGAAATGCTAGCCCTTCAAGAGGGTGATGGAAGTCGGTCTGCTGGGTGCCCCTGGAGTGTCCCTGCCTCCGCCCGCCCTCTGGCCCCTGCTGCCTGCATGGCGACCTCAGTCCTATCTTGAGCACCCAGGGCATCCGTTGGCATTGAGTGTGTCCTGTTCTCCCAGGGCCTTTCTTTTTACTTTGACCTAAAATATCTTTTGGAAACAAGAGCACAATCACAGAACCCTTTCCTCACGCTCTTCCCGGGCCCACTGTCCTCAGGATAAAATCTCAGGGTCCTGGGGCTCCGAGGCCCATGGGGCCCTGTCCCTGTCACACCCCCTTGGGTCTCCCCTGGAATCTCTGCAAGTTTCTCTTCCCTCCTTGATTTCCGTTCCTCCAAGTCTATGCGAAGCTTGCAGGTCTCATGACATTTTGCCCCGGAATGCTCTTTCTGCTGCATCCTGTCCCTCTCTCTCCCTCTCTCAGTTCAGTCCTGGAGCTCATGGTGCCCCTTGAGTCCCAGAGGCCTTGGTGGGCATTGGGGGTGTGGCAAACTCCAGGTTCGAAACAGAGACACAAACTGGCTCAGTGCTGCTGAAGAGGGAGCCCCTGGAAGGCAGTGAGCCACCAAGTCTCCCGAGAGAAGCCCCAGGTTGGGCGGGAAGGACTGGAGCAGTCCCAGCCTGGGGACGTGAGGTCTCAGCCACCCCAGCAGATGTAGAGGGACAGGACATGCCTGGGCACCGTGGGTGTGCCCTGGTGTGGACCCTCCACATCCCTGAATGTCTGCAGGCGAGATGTTTCTTTGGGTGAGAAAACGCTTCTCCATGACCTGCCCACGCCCCCTTCAGGTGGTGACGTGTTTTGTTTTACTCTGCGACTTCGTTCTTGGCGGAGGTTGGATCGTTTCTGAAAACACACTTGGGCCAACAGTAGGATTTAGTAGAGTCTGGCCCAGCGTCTGCCTCTGGATTCTTTTGGGAGTGGCTCACTAGCACGGGGCTGAGCGAGGTCAGTGTGAAGTGGGCACGTTCATTTCACCTGGGGCACGTGGGCTGAGCTTGTGCTACATACAGGTACTGCGGGAGGGCCAGGTGGACAGGGCGCAGCTGGGGACGTGGGAGGCCCCAGACCCCATGCAGATTCCAACCCCAGGGAGACTAACAATGACCAGGTGAAGGGGAGCTTTAAGAGGGCCAGGGACCTAGAAGATGTTCAGAGAGGGACTATAAGTGCCCTAGAGTAGGCCATGCCCCTGGAGCAGGAAGCTCAGGGGAATGAGTAATGGAAGGCGTGAAGGAACAGAGCCCCAGAGAAGAGGGCTGAGGAGGGACTGAAGGAGCAGAGGTGCACCAGTGAGAGGAAGAGCAGGGGCTCGGGCAGGTGGACAGATAGGTGGACAGGCAAGCGCTCAGGTAGGTGGACAGATAGGTGGACAAGCAAGCGCTCAGGTAGGTGGACAGATAGGTGGACAGGCAGGGACTCAGGTAGGTGGACAGGCAGGAGCTTAGGTAGGTGGACAGGCAGGTGATGGACAGGTAGGCCCAAGGCTACATTAAGGTTTTGAACTTAGGGGAAGCCACTAGGGGATGTATAGGGCAATATCTTTATTGCTCACTCTGGTCAGAGGGCAGGAACCCGTCAGAGGAGCTGAATTTGGTGCAGGGCCTCTCCAGTCTGCGGCATTAGCAGGAGACACGAGGGCGATGCTGAGCAGGGATGGTGGTCCAGCAGGAGGAGCATCTGGATGCAGAGAAAGAGGGCGGGCTGGAGATGCTCTCAGTAGGAGATCTGAGGTTCCGGGATCCTGGGGTTGTGGGTGGGGTAGGCGTGAATGGGCCAGGAGGTGGTTGGTTAGGTTTGCAGGGAGTGCTCACTATCTTCGGCGATGCTGGCATCATCCTTCCTGCAGACATTGTTGGCGGAAAGCTGACTTGGAAGAGCTCTGTGCAGCCTGTGGCACTGACACGAGCTTCCAACACGCTTGCGTCTCAGAGGGGATCATAGCCACTAGACAGATGCCAACTCCTCCCAGAGCAGCACACACATGTGACCTATGGACCCAGGACTCCTGCTGGTGTGAGGGGCTGAGGAGAGGAGGCCCGGAAGGGCTCGGGATGGGGCGGTGTGTTGGGGAGGCTGCCTGCAGGAGCAGCTGGCAGAGTGGAGCTTACGCTGCCTGAGTGGGATTTCCGTCCTGTTACTTGAGAATTCACCTTTACATGCATTGAAAATCCAGCCTCAGAGAAAGAGCTTCAAGTTCCCTGGAGAGAAAAGTAACAAAATCCATCCGCATCCACATATTACATCTTGGGGATCTGGAGGGTCTATCATCCTAAGATGAGTTTTCTTTGCAGTAAAGAAAAAAACCCACTGAGTCTGGGTTTCCAAAGCAATGTCATAAAATTAAATCTGCACCAGCAGAGTCTCCTCCCTGTGAAGGTGCCGAGCTTCTCTTGCTGAGGATTCACCCACAATGCCACTCCAGCTCAGCAGTGTCAAATCCTCCGCGTTTTATTTTAAAGGCAAATAATAGAAGCAGCCAGTCTCCACATATCTCTGAATTTTAAAACAAAAGGTACTATGAATAAACAATTATTATGGTTGAATAATCCTAGGAGACTTGAAAAAATACCTTGCTGACCAATAGCCAAAGAAAGTGCATGCTATCAATGCAGAAATCTTTAAAGATTATGAACTTAAAGCTATATCTTTCTACCTCTAAACTTTGATAGATGAGTTTCATACTGTATAGGTAAATAAAACTGGGTGCAGGATATGAGCTGGCCATATATAATTCATTATTGGTGCCACCAAATACTAATGCCGAGAGAAAACAAATTATCAGCCCCTCCTGCCAGAGTCATGAGAAGATGATCAATATTTCATTATATGGTGCTCTTCAGACATCTGAATAGCTCATCTGTCCTATTTATGCCAGTTAAAATGAATTCAGCCTATCAGGGCCAAATGCATTTTTAATGTTTCTCGTTTCCTTGCAGAGAAGCGGTGGCAAAGGTCCATCTCCCTCTGCCCTGTCCTTCATCTCATCACGCTTTGTACGAAAACTGTTTATGTGAGAGTGACCTTTTCTGATTAAAACAAACTTCTGCATGTTAAAGAATCGATGCACAGGAGGGCCCGCGACGGCCAGCGTGACGGGGCGTGACGGGGGCGTGCACAGACAAGCCTCGTTCCTTCTGCCTCTACTCTGTTCACTGAGGACGCAGTTTTGCAGACTCGGGGTCTAGGCAGCCTGTGCTGAGGAATCCTGGGCCAGTTTTTCCAACAGCACATGCTCACTCCGTGTCTCTGGGTCGTATTGTGGTAATTCTTCATAATTTCAAAACTTGCGTCAGTGTGCATGTCTACGGTCCTAGGACACCACAGGCGGCCCCCGGAGGATGAGCTTCATGGAGCAGAGCTGTCTGAGCTGTCACCACTCCACTGCTGGCCACCCCCACTTCTCTCCCTCTCCTTGGGCCTCCCTATTCTGAGACAGGATGATTTTGAAATCATCATTAACTGTGGCCAGTTAATATGCCCACAACGGCCCCCATGTGCTCAAGTGAGGGGACAGTCCCATGTCTCTCCTTTTAAATCAACAGCAGGAAGTGACGGAGCCTGGTGAGGAAATCCTAGGAAGGCCAAGATCAGGCCTCCAGCACCTGCTTTCCAGGCAGTGGATGCAAAAGAAAAGGTCTTGAAGGAAATTAAAGGTGCTGCTCCAGGAGCACAGGGAGATTAGGGAGCAGAGTCTCCGTGCTGCGGTGGGTAGATCTTCAGAGGTCTTGACTGAAGGTGAAAGCAGCACAACATGCCCTGGAGCCAAAGCCTACTCCAGAGCATGGCCCTCACCCTCGCCAGACCTGGGGAGGCTGAGAGGGTGAGGAGGCTGCAGAGGACACACCTGAAGCTGGTGGAGGCTGTTCAGAGGCCTGGGGATGGCAGTGACCTCTGCACCTGGAGTCTGCAGGTGAAGCAGCAGTGAGAAGGTCTCCTGCAGCCAGGAGATGGGAGGGCCCATGCAGGTGCCCCCTGAGCAGCGGGTTCTCAGTGGAGGAGGAACAGCTTTCATAAGCAGGGAACGCCACTTAGGACTCCCAGAGCCCAGAGAAGTCAGTGCTGGCTGCCAAGCTTCCAAACGCAGTCTGACTCTCCCAGGGGCTCATGCAGCTGGTGATGTGTCGTTGAAGCCAGTTGACCACTCTGAAAATCCCAGGCCTTAAGAATTTCATTAACTCTGTCTGTGCTCTGGTGACCCCAAATCTGGAAGGGTACAATGACAGCGATGATGGTTTTGTCCCAAAGGGCACAGCGGCCATTGTAACTAATGGATCAAGGAGCGATTCTGACTCCAAATCTTATCACTTAAGAAGTATGTTTTCTCAAGCTTTGAATGTCATGGACAGACTCCTCTGATGGATCAAAGGAGATTGAAATCCTGTGGAAAGGACTTGCATTCTAGACGGTGGTAAGGACCTTTGTGACTCACAGGGTGAAGCCACATATCAACACAAACAGGAGCTTGGAAGAAGTTGATTTCCACCCTGGTGGATGACCTGGGGGGCTCAGGGCCTGAGTAGAGGGGTCCCTGTAGGTAGGGAGGAAGCGGCAGAGAGATAGGGTTAGAAGAGGACTGTGGAGATGCAACTGGCTGCTGCAGTCCAGGGGTAGGCCTCAGCAGATGAGGAGCTGCTTCCAAGTCCACGCCTGGAGAAGCCTCTGTGGACATTGTCGGAATGACGACAAAGTATTCAGATTAGTACAAAAACTTAGCCACTTAGCTGATGAAGCAGAGACAAAGTTTGAAAGTTCTGCTGTGGGTAAAATGCGGTCGAACAACAGTACAGAGAAATCTGTGGAGAGTCGACCAAGGCAGCCAGCTTCACTGTCTTGGTGACCGCCATGGCCACCCAACTCTCAGCAACCACCACCCCATCACCCAGCAGCCTTCAACCTCCAGGCAGGACCCTCCACAGCTATGGTGTCACACCAAGTTCTACCTAAGATGGGATTGCTTTGGTCAAACACAGTATCCTCACTGAAGCCCAGGGACCACTCCCAGCAGCCAGCTGATTCTCGGAGTTCCTGCAGCTCTCACTGCAGGTTGCCCAGAAACTGTGACCAAAGATTGCTATTGACCCCTCAGCTGTGGCTGGTGGACCTGAGCACTTTCTTGTGGCTCTTCCTGAACGACTGTGGAACTGTGGTGTTGGCCTTCTTGAGCCTCGGCCTCTGCCTCTCTTTAGAGAATTCTCAATTTCATGAAAAACCTGTGCCTCCTGAATTGCAGTTCCTAAGACAAAGGTAGAACAGTGCATTTCACAGCCTGTGTTGATTACTGACGTAGCTGATTACGGAAGGCTCAGACGACTGCCAGCATTGTTCACAGTGAAGCATTTGTAACCACGGCGCGGGCCTGCTCTTGGACACCGTGCCATTGTGCCCTTACTAGAACCCTGGACAGTGCAAACCCAGCTTATGTGCATGGGAAACCTAGACATTGTGCGGCGGAGCTCGCGGGTGTCTGAGGTGTGCTGGTGAAATAAACCCTCCCCAGTCCTGCAGGCCTCCTGAGCATGGAAAAGAGGTAAAGGGCACTAAGCATGGCAGCAAGCACTTTTCAAGCACCTACTGTGTGCCAAAACCTAGGCCAAGTGATTTCCCCACCTTTCTCAGTTCAACCCTCAGTGATCCCGCTAGATAGGAATATGACCCCAGCATTCCAGCTGGGGAGCTGAGGTCGATGGGAGTCGCGAGCAGCGTGGGGAGAGGAAACCAGTGCAGCAGCCTGTCCGACTCACCCTCACTCTCTGTGACTGTGAGAGCCTGTCACCCTGATCAGGTCTTCCTGGGGATGGCAGGTCCTGAAGAACAGGCTCCTTCCGAGAGCTTTTGTCTCACTGTGAATGCTGGAAAGGGAGGCAGGAGGGAGATGGGCAGGCAGGGCTGCTCCCAGGACCACCTTGCTCTACTCAGGGCTGGACGGAGCAGGGCCCATCCCCCAGGGGCCCGCCTGCTCCTCGGAACATCACTTGTACCTGGCCACACTTGCCCTCTCCGATGTTTCCTGCCTGATGGGACAGATGACATTGGTACTTTTTATGCTCAGGCTTCTCTGAAAGGGTACCGTGGCTGAATTTCAAGATTCCAGAACTTTGTGTACAGATTGCAGAATCACTTAGGTGTTAATGTGCTTTCCTCACCATTAAAGGAAAAAGGGCTCAGGAAGCAGGTGGGAAAGGGGGGAGGTGGCTGTCTTGCTGGAAATTGTCCTCCATTCTTTCAAGCTGGAAATGTGCACTTCAGTGGCCTGCTGGTTCCCCTGTTCCCATCTGAGAGCTCTTATTCCCCTCTAAGAGGGAACGCTGAGGCTTTGGTTTCTTGCCATTGTTCCAGGAGCGCCCTTCTTTACTTTTCAGGCTGATTGTGGTTTGCCAGTAGAAAGAGCTATTTGACAGATAGTGGGACTATTGCACACACTCAGAACAAACCTCAGGTTCCTCACCTTTTCAGCAAACATCCAAAAGGAAGCTGTTTTGAAGATTGAGAAGCAATGAAATATTTATTTGGCATGTAACTTAAAGCACGATGGCATACTTGTCACCTCCACAGGTGTTGGGAGCCTGGGGGCATGTAGCAGCTGATCCAGAAGAGCCTGGTTACTGCCCCCTGGACTTTGGGTGTTATGCTTACCAGCAGCTCCCGTTGCTGAGGGCCTGGTCTACCGGAGGTGAGTGCCTGCCTGCCAAGGGAGGTGTGGTCAGCTCAGCTGAGACGCAGGAGAACTGCAGGGGAACATCCTGAGGAAGAACGGGGAAACCTGCCCAGAGGGCCCTCAGCGCTTGCTGCACAGGGATGCTGACCTACGCAGGGTCTGCAAGAATTGCCCAAGCATCTGGGCTTGTCTTACATGCCCCGGTGAAGGGCAATAGCATCATAGATAGGCCCTGTGTGGATTCCTGTGATGCCAGTGCAGGGAGTTGCAGGGCCCAAGACCAGTCAGGAATGTTACAGATCCAGATTTCCTACCCCACACCAAGCTAAGCTGCACTGGGTATCACTGCCAAAGTGGGGATCTGAGCCATGTGGCTCCTCATTCAAGGGCTTCCCCACCGCCAGGTGAGCTGCACGGCCTGCCCTGGACGTGGGTATGAGGGGCTGGGGTCCTATCCTCACTTTCTAAGTAGTGACTGGCTTCTTTTCTCCTGGACACAGAAGAGCAAGGCTGTTCTTCCTGTCTAGAATGGGAAACATAGAAGTCAGCCGTGATAACATCCGAGGGCTTGAGGACCTGGCAGGGGTCCTTTTTACCTTTCTGAGGTACTGATATGAGGACTGAGAAAACCATCACCATTTGCTAATGTCATTGGTGTCATAGGAAAGAACAAAGTGGCGAGACAGTGGACGTCAGGAGATGTTAGATCACAGTGAGATCCGACCACCACACAGATGGGAGCCAGGGCCCGGTCAAATACGACATGGGCAGCTGACTGGCTCATGGGAGGTGCAGGATGTAGACGCTGTGGTTTCTCTGGTGCTGTGATTCCAAGTGGGTTCAGAAGGAGGGCCACAAATCCCAGCAAGGTCTCATCACCAGCCACAACCTCCCATTCCCCAGGATGGGGCTCAGCTCTTTGACTCCCAATAGCCCCTCCCTCTACGCTCACAGCCACCATCATTTTGATTGTCTTTTAGGGAAAAAGTAGAAATGATCCCGGTTCCCTGTGTCCACCTCAGCAGGCCTGCCTTGGGCTCCCCGTCATCTGGGAGTCCTTACTGAAACGTCCTTACTGGAATCTTACGGGAATGTCCTTACTGGAACCACAGGCCTCACCCTGCCTCTTCAGCCCTGCCCCACTCTGGGACCTTTCCCACCAGCACATGCCAATCATCACAGCTCCTGCTCCCAACCAGTCAGTCTCCCAACCAGTCAGCATCAGACACAGTCTAGAAACTGGTCCTCATGCTTATGGATATTTGAAATACGACAGAGGGTGGCACAGACTGAAGAAAGGAGACCGCTGAATACGTGCTGTGGGGCAGCTGACATCCCTAGCTCACGTGCTACTCAAAGACAAATTCAGTGTGGATTGAGAATTTAAAGGCAGGGAACAAACTATAGTGTTAGAGGGACATGCAGAGAAGTGTTATTTGACCTTGGGCACAGGGAAAGCTTTCTTAAACAAAATGTAAAAAATCACATGCCATTGAGTTAAGGATTGGTGAGTTACAACATAAAATTAGTGTGAAAAAAGCACCATAAACAAAATAAGTAGCAAATCCAAATTGACAGAAGGTAGTTTCAATGCACATAACTGAAATAAATGATTAATGGCCAAAAAATACAAAGCAACCCAACGGAAAGTAGAGCAGAGTATAGGAATTCCTGAAATGGCCAACATAGCTGCAGAAAGAGTCTCAATTTCACAAGCATCAGTCAAAAGTAAATGAAAACATTCAGAAAGTACATCATATTGCCTGCGTGTCAGATTGAGAAAAGTTAGTGAGTCCGATGACACCAGATACCAGAGACTGAAAAGCAAGGAAACCTGTCCCGTCGGCTCTCACAGCCCAGTCTCCATGAGCCCCTCCTCTGCAGAGGACTAGCCTGCACAGCTAGAGAAGCTGAGGTCACATGCATCTGTGGCCCCACTGTTCCACACCTGAGTCTTCTACCCAAGAGGAACTTGTCCACACATGCAAAGGGGATAGCAGAATGAGTGAGCAGACAGGTGCGGGACAGAAAAATGTTAGGAAAGGCCCATCAACTGAAGAATATTGAGTGAACTGTAGTGTGTTCATACAAGGAAATACTTCAGAACTTAGAAGTATTAACAAGACTTAAACCACATATAGCAACATTGGTGAGTCTTCAGATCATCCTGATAAAAAATGAGAGCAAGAGGCAGAACAATATGCAGTGTTACATCATTTATGTATAAATTAAAAGCATACTGAACAACTCCATGTAATTCCCAGAGATCCACCTGTCTATTCATCCACCCATCTATCATCTATCCATCCTTCTATCTCTTCATCTATCCATCCATCATCCCTCCATCATCCATCCATCATCTGTCCATCCTTCCATCCATCCATCCATCATCCATCCATCATCCATCCATCATTTATGCATCATCTATCCATCATCTGTCCATCCTTCCTTCCATCCTTCCATCATCCATCCATCCATCCATCCATCCAATGTAAATGTAAGAGCCCTTGTCACAGAGAAACAGTTTTCCAGCACAAGCATGGGAGTCACTTCGCCTGGTGAGACACACATGGTTTTCTGAGGCCATGGGTCCCATGGAAGTGGACGTCCCAGAGAGGAAAGAACACAGAGAAATGGTTGCTTCGGGTGTGTTCCACGCTCAGGATCACACTGACATGGTGAAGGTGTTACTGAACTGCCTCTCCAGATCCTGGCTGCCCGCATGACCTGCTGGAACTCAGCGGGAGCCGGCAGGAGGCTGGCACCTGCCTCTGGCCCACACTTCCGGGTTTTCTCTATGGTAGCCAGTTTTCAGCAATCCTTCCTCTCCCCAGTTTTTCTTTTGTCTCCCCCAGTCCTGCTTTATCTTCTTTCCTCTTCCCCATTACTCCTTTTTCTGATGCAATTAAGCTTTAACAATAAAAGTAGAATTAAAACTAACCACGCAGTGTGTATTTCCTGGGACCCTCGTGCATTTTCCACTCAGTTCTCACCATGTGCTGTCTATGAGGACAGAGTTCTCTGACTGCAAAGCCCTAAACCTCCCAGGAGCCAACTCAAGCCAAAGGAAACCAGCAGGGAACAACAGCACATCAGCGAAGATGCAGGCACGTGCTGAGTGCTGGGCCACCTCCACGCCCACAGCTCCCATGGCCTCTGGCTCGGTTTCTTGCCTCTGCTGACTTGGTTTTGCAGACAGCTGCAGACCTGCCTTGCTCAGCCTGCTGTGTCTCTGGAGGAAGAGAGCGGGCTTCTCTTTCCCGAATTCCAGTGTGAAGTGCTAGGGATTCGCTTCTTCGAATTCCACACTGCTTGCAAAACCTCCGGGCCCAGGCTGAATTGTCCCGCCTCCTCTGGCCTAGGCGAGGCTGTGGCCACATTCCCTCCTCCAGTCCTGCCACATGGTTCTACAGGATCTTTCATTGCTTCCTCAGGTGGAAAGGCTGGGATGTTGGAGGGCTGAGCACACCTGAGTCATCTGTAGCAGGTGTGGTGTTTGTGTCCGGGAGCAAGGGCCCCACGGCCTGCCCACTCCTGGCCCTTCTGAAAACAGCAGGAGCCATGGTGGCTTGTTAGTCCTGCCAGCACGCGCCAGGCGCCCTGCACCTAGGGCTGGGTCTGTGGCTTACACATCTGCAAGGGAAGAGATCTTTTCTCTAGGGATGGGGATATCCCTGGAGATTTTCTTCATTTTTAGACAAATATCCAATGTTTTTGCCACTGAAAATAATGACTGCGATGCCATCAGAAGTAATGCCCTTTAATGCCCTCCCGGCATGGCAGTAATATAGCCGAGAGAGAGCAGGAGGCGGATGGCCAAGCACCTCAAGGCCTGAGCCACGCCCTGAGAGCCCGTGGAAGCTGCTGCTCAGTCCACGGGTCTAGCCTCCCGCATTGGGGACGAGGCTCTTCTGCCTGGGTGTGTGAGCCAGGAGCTGTGACAGCCCTGTTGTAACAAGCTGTTTTTTCTCATCAACCAAGTCGGGATATGAGGAAAAGGGGATGCTTTAAAGAAAAGAGAGGGGGAAGCGCTCGTTCTAAGGTGCAGGCTGCTGCTGACGAAGGGCCAGCTCCTCATGAGGTCAGTGCTGAAAGACCCAGGGGGGGCGAGCATTCAGCTGGCAGTCTGGGGGCGCGGTAGTGCTGGGATGCGGGTGCAGCGAGGGGAAAACACCAAGAGATGCCAAAGGAGGGAGCATCTTTGAGCTGCGTTCCTCTTTCCTCCTAGTTTTTCACAGCTCAGTTTTCTCTTCTGTTCTGTTCTTTGGGTCTTGAGAGCTTTTGAAGAGGGCTATGTTACTGTAACAAAACGCCTGATACAATCAACTTAAAAAGAGAAAAGCTTTATTTTGGCTAATGGTTTTGGAGGTTTCAGTCCATTGCTTTGGGCCTGGGGCAAGGCAGCACCTCAGGGTGGGAACAGTGGCGGAGCAGGTCACTCACCTCCTGGCAGCCAGAGAGTGAGGGAGAGAGTGGGCAGGCTCCCAGCTTCCCTTCAAGGGCAAGACCTCAGGGGACCAGACCTCCTCAGCCCTGCCTCTTAAAGGTTCCACCACCGCCCCAGAGTGCCACAGGCTGGGGACTGAGCCTTTATCTCACGGATCTCAGGGACACTCCACCCAACTGCATCAGGGCCCAACAAGGGATGTGGCCATGCACACATTGGCCTTGGGAGGTCCTCATCCTCACAGCTCTTTCTCAGTTGTTTCACTGAATATCACTAAACTTCTGTGCTGTGAATTTTATTTTCACTTTATCCTTTCTACTAATTCAACTGAAGGGGACCCCTGGGTAGGGTGGGTTTGCAGGCCCGAGGGGGTTTGGTGGGCAGCCCTCCCCCTGGCTTTCAGAAGTGGGGCACACAGGGCATAGTAAGTCACAGGCAGTGAGATCGTCAAGCGCACTGCCAGGTGGCCAGCTGGGGGCAGGGCAGGTGCCCCTGGACGCCAACGCCTTGTCCATCTCCAGGACCTCTCTCCTCATGTTCGTTCTTTCTGTGTGCATAGCCACAGCCTTTGTGTTCCTATGAAAAGGCAAAGCTGGGTCTTGTGCTGAAACCGTGGTCCTGGCCTGCTCTCTGTACTGCGGCAGGTCTGAGCCATGCAGGAAAGCACACCCCAGACACCTCCCTCTGCCACTGCCGCCCCACCCACTGGGAGGCACCACCATCTGCACAGGGCACACACATGTCCTGGCTGCCAGGCTCATGAAGCCTGCTGCTGCTGCTTGGGCTTCGTGGGCCTCCGGTGCCGCCTCCCTTGAAGGAAGGAGGGAAGCCCTGTCCCAAGGTGGTTGTGAGCAGGGAACAGCCGCCTCCCTGCTCGAGCAGCCAAGTCCCGTGTTTGGTATTCCAATGACACCGTGGCCTCCTTACACGGCGCTGTTTTCTGTTTTCTTCTCCGATTCTCTCTGCCAGGGAGAGTCTTCCTCCTGCACCCTTGATCCTTGATCCTTTCTCCATCTCTCTTTTCAAGGTCAGCCAGTCCCGGTGGGTATTCAACCCCGCGCCGTTGAGTTTGCAAATGACGTGGCCTTTGACTGCTGTCACAGGGGATGCTCCTGCTTTCCCAGAGGAGCCGTGGCACGTATTCACCTTTATATCAAAACGAGGAATGAACGTGGGGCAGAAGGAAAGGTCGCTGTGGGCTTTTGCTGCAGAAAGTGGACCTGCACTAACTGTCAAGGAGCCCAGCTCAGGCAGCGGGGAGCCAGAGTCCTTGACCTTCAGTGTGAGGAGTGTGGGTCCTAGTGTGGATGGTCAAGGGGCAGAGAGTGCCTGCCCGCAGCTTGGTGCTGATGTGCATCTCCCCCGGAGGGCTCCTGGGCACCACAAATGGCCCTCCCGCGACTCTTGCTGCCTGCCTGCCTCTGCTGTGTCGCCCACCCTCCTGGTGGTGCACACAGGTTGCGGTTTGCTCTGAGGGAGCCCTCAGGGACACCAACTCTGCTTCTCTCTCTGCCATCACTTTTCAAACTGCAGTGTCAACAGAGTCACCTGGATTCTTGTTAACATGCAGACTCAGTCAGCAGGCCTGGGTTCCTCTCTCTTGCTTCTAGGTTTCTGAATTTCTTACCTGCTTCCAGGTGAGGCTGCTGTCCTTGGACTGGACTTGGAGGTCACTGACCTGATTGTGCTGATCCCAAGAGAGGACAGAATGGGCCTGCTTGCTGTGGGCGCCCCTCCCCCTACATTCATTTCACCTGCACTCGGTGAAAGAACAACCTGCTCAACAAAGAGAAGACCCATCCTGTAGATGAGAAGCTGTAGATCATGACCAGTGGTGGCCGCCATGACCAACCTGGCTCTTGATCCTGGTTCATGGTTCCTGTGAATGACTTAGGTGGAGGTTCTGTGAGGACCTCTTTCACAGGCAGGAACTGAGTTCAGAATAAGTAACTGCCTCACCAGCTCATGGCAGGAGTGTTAGGTTGGTCCCGGGTGGTCGGGCAGCCGTGCAGGATGAAGCCTCAAGCAGCCCGCATGAGCCAAGGACCAGCCAGCCAGACACTGACACGTAAGGTGTTGATTGGCGCCTCCTACCAATCAGCGGACTTTTCCTGACTCATCCCGGAAGGACTCTGACCTCAGCAGGATCCCCTGACCAAGCCCAGGGGAACACAGGACTCCAGATACCTCCTCTTCCTACCTCAAGCCCTCCCCTTCCTGACCCGGCTCTTTAAATGTTCTGTACCGCAGAACACGTGCGCAATTCTCCCTACTGGCTCTGTTGGGGGGTGGGATTCGCCCGGAAGCGTGTTTCCCAATAAAGCCTTACCCAGTGGTTTTATTTGCCGCCTTTTGGTCTCCTGGCTTTAGAAGGAGCCCAAGAGGAAGTCCAATGAAGGTTCACCTGTGGCCATCAGTGTTGGAAATCTATCCATTAAATAAGTGGGAAATGGTGGCAAACACGTGTCAGGGGAGCATCCTTTATGGATGTGTCTGTGCTGGCCATTTAATGGACACCCCGCAACCTCATGTGTCTCACTCATGTTGAGAGTGTTTAACTAAAACCAGGTTTTCATCTTGCCTGAACCATAACTCTCTCATTCATTGTGAAAATGATGGGGAGGGTCTTGAGACAAGGCCCCTCTCCTTCATTAACTCTGACCTGGCAGTGTTTAAGTATTTGGGTGAAAAATCCAATTCTCCAGTCAGTCAAGGAGGACCTCAAGTCCACTCTCCCCAGCTGCAGGCCACTGTGTCTCTACTCTGTGGTGCTCACCCTCCTCCAGGGGCTTGGTCTCACTTCGTTTTGGCAACAAACAGCTGCACTGCCTATCTCTATTTCACAGTTCAGGGATTTCAGTTAGAGTGTTTCTGTCCCTTGGGAACATGTGGCAAGACTTGTAGACATTTTTGGTCATCTCATTTCTAGAAGTGTTATCGGTGTCTGGTGGGAAGAGTCCAGGGATTCTGCCAAGCTGCTTGGTCTCCACCACAGAGAATTACCCAGATCCCATGTGAAAGCCAAGGTGGCAAGCTGGCCAGGGTGGACAAAAAAGCTGTCGAGAGGTCAGCTGACTCACCAGAGGTGAGATGGCCAGTTGGAAGCACAGTGGAGATTTGGACCCAGCTCCAAATGGATCTTGCTAAGTAGGACTCACACAGCACCAGAATGGAAATTCTAAACACTGGTTACCTGGATGGTACCTGTTGGACATCTGGAGAGACCTTGAGCCCAGGTGGTATTGTAGTGAGCACCAGAATCCAAAAGCTTTGGCTGAACCTTGGAAAAGCCATTGTGTGGTCACATGCTGTTTATGCATTTGCTGGCCAGTCACCCCTCACTGTGACCTGGAGGACTGGCTCTGGCTCTCTGTTGGGAGAAGCGAGGTTTGACCTCAGTTATGATTTGAATCTGCAATGTCCCCCAAAGCTCATGTGCTGAAGGCTTGGTCCCACATAGCAGCACTCAGAGGTGAGGCTTTGGGGGGTGACTTATTATAAGGGCTCTGACCTCCATTGACTGCTGAATGGACCACAGGGAGAAGCTGGAAGCTGTAGATGGTTGGTATAGCTGGAGGAAGAAGGTCCCTGGGGAGTGCCCCTGGGGACTGTTCTCACTACCCACTCCCCGCACCTTCCTCCCTGTCTCTTATTGCTGTCCAGATTCTGGAAACTGAGAAGCTTTCCTCTGGCATCCCCTTCCACCATGATGCTCTACCTCACCTCAGGCCCATAGCGATGGAGATGGCTGCCCATGGATGGAGACCTCTGAAACCATGAGTCAATATAAGTCTTCCCTCCTTTAAGTTGTCCTTGTCAGGTATTTTGGTCACAGCCACCAAAAGCTGACTAACAGAACCTGGCTCCCTGCCAAGGAAGGGAGTGTAGCCCCCATGTTGAGCTTCCCTCCTCTGTCAACATGCCTAGTCATCCCTGCCTTTCTCCTGCACATGAGCAAGACGAGGAGGCAGAGAGCGCACATTTAAATCTAATCTAATCATAAAACACAAAGGTCACCAGCGCCTCCCCTCAGAGCAAACAGCACTTTATTACTTTTGCCTGGTCTGCTATTGCACCTTAAATTAGCTCAGAGGGACGGGAAGGTGCTTCCCTAGGTTTCTCTCTCTTGCTTAAATAAATAGTAGTGCTCTCAGAAGAGGATCACGCTATGGCAAAGCATGCTGTATCCAATAAATTCCAGCAGTGCTGCTATCGTGACTGTCTGAGCCGTGATGAATGTAGGAAGCATTGGGAAAGCATGCTATTATTATTCTAAATTAGGTTTTGCTTGAATTAATTTTTATGCATGGTTACTAAGATGTAAAAGAGTTTCTGGATTGCTAATTGTAACATTACTTCATTGGAGATAAGATGAGATTGGGAACACAAGGGCACCCTGCTGCAGGATTTTCAGTTTGAATATTTGCCTGAGGGCCAACATATTATTTAGTCAGTAGCCTGCTAAGGAACTGTAGCTTGACACCCATGGAGGCTTTAGTTAAAGATTCTTTTCTTAGCATCACCCACCTGAATCCTCTTCATGTAAATGCACAAAGGATGTTCATATCATGTCACTCTCGTGGTGTGTGGGGGGCTGGAGAAGAGGGCAGTGGCCCTCACAAAGCCAAGGGGTACCTTTTCCTT
This sequence comes from Geosciurus inauris, assembly GCA_004024805.1. NCBI lineage: Eukaryota > Metazoa > Chordata > Mammalia > Rodentia > Sciuridae > Geosciurus > Geosciurus inauris. The sequence continues at coordinate 26,570 of PVHX01008540.1, read as the reverse complement.
CTCTTCCAATCTTCCTTTTACTAATGATGGTGGGAACATAAACAGTAACACTGAGACTAATCGAAGATTTTTCCATGTGTGGAAAATGTTGTCCGCTCCACATGTCACAAGACTGACTGGATGTCTGCCCATGCCAGGCATGGCGGGTGCTGCTGATAGGTTAAGGAACCTGGTCTGCCTTCAATAAATGTAGGCTAAGTGTGTAGGGTGTCAGAGAGAGGGTGTGGGTAGGTCAGACAGTGCAGGGGTTGGGAGCCATTGGGGTGGGCTGGAGGAAGCTGAGGGGCCTGGAGGGTTAAGCTGGCGCAGGACAGATCTCACTGTTGTCCTAACAGAATCACTCTCTGTGGAAGGGAAAGGAGGTCACAAGGAGCCAGGGTGGAAGCAGGGGACCCCCCCAGGGATGTGCAGCTGTCTGTGGCAAGTGGGTTTGGAGGTAGAGAATGGCTGCATGCTGGGGGAGCTGAAGGGGTGGGCAAACTTGCTGAGGGACAACACAGAGAGGAGGGATGGGGAGTCCTGGGTTCCGAGTGTTGATGGATCCTCAGAGAACAGATGAATTGGGCACTTGGATATCAAACCTGGAATCAGGGAACCTGCCTAGACCAGAAATGAAATGGCAGGAATTATCTGTTACTTAAAGCCACATGACTGATGTTCACTGGGAAACCAATGTAGGTAGAGAAGAAAGCTGACTTCCGAGCCCTGTGGTACCCCCAAGGGAACAGCAGGCACAGAAGGAGGCAGTGGGCGTTCTGGATATCTCCACAGAGGTTGATTCTGCCTGATGGACTTTTATGTAGATGGAATCGTTGCCTCCTTTGGCTCGACATGCGGCATTCGAGACGCACTCGTGCTGCTGTCAGAGGCTCACATGTTTTTATTGCTGCAGAGCATGTCACTGAGGAGTTGCTGAGTACTTTGTAGGTCAGAGCAAACAGCAGTGGCACAGGCTGTTAGCCTTTGAGAGACAGAAGGATGTCGGGGAGGCCACCATCAGCCCAGGCTTTCTGCCACAGGCCATTCTCCACCATGTGCTTGGTGCCAGGCTTTGGCTATTTTTAACAGAACCACTGTAAATGTATTCATACACATCTGTTTTGGGTACACTTGTTTACAAGTTTTTTGGATAAATATCTAGGATTAGAACTACTAAGTCATATGGTAAGAACATGTTTAATTTTAGAAGAGACACTCCATTGGTTTTCTTTTTAAGAAAATTAGAGAAGAAGAAAAAATATAAGCTCTTATATTTTCTACACTTACATATTTGTTAGTCCAATGCTTCTCATTCCTTCCTATAGAACTGAGTTCTTATTTGGTAACATTTCCCTTCCGCCCAAGGAGCTTTCCTGACGTTTATTCTACTTCAGCTGGCAATGGATTTCCTCAACTTTTATTTGTATGAAAACATCTTTATCTAGTGCTCCTCTTGAAGGACAGTTGTGCTAGGTATAAAATTCCGTATTTTTTTTTTTTCCATCAGCACATATAGGTGTCATTTCATCATCTCTGGTGCTCCATGGTTTTTGATAAAGATTTGTATTTCTGTTTGCCTGCACATACTGTGTTGCTTATTGAGTTGTTTTCAAGTTTACTTTCCTTGTCTTTGATTAGCAGATGGTCTGGTTCTCTCTGTTTTCCTGGCTTGGGCTTTGCAGGATATGTTTTCCCACCAGCAAAACCTAGAGAACGAATGTGCTTCCACTCACAATGGGGCTATATTCAGATAAACCCAATATAAGTTGAAGACATTACAAGTTAAAATGCACTTAATATTCCTAGCCCACTGAACATCATAGCTTAGCAACACAGTACACTGTGGAGGTTTGGCTGTCTACCCTTCTGATCAAAATTCAAAGTACAAGGTATGATTTCTACTGAATATATATTGTCTTCACACTCTCATAAAGAAATCATAGCTGTGCTTAATTCAGATAATAATACCAGTTTATCTTTTAATTTATTTCATTGTCCTCCTCACACTTGAAACTGAATGAATTGATTTATAGATTCAATTATCAAATGCTTCTTAAATGCAAAGCATTGTGCTAGGTTCTGGAACTATAAAAATAAGAACGATGAAGTCTCACTCCAGGCCTGCAATTCCAAATCTAGACGAGGGAGAGCCATAGAAGTGAGCATGTATGACACGTTGCCCTCATGATGCTGGGACCCTGGAGAATGGGGAGTGGGGACGGGGCATGTGGGGCCTTGGAGCTGAAGGGCCCTGCATGAGTTTTATCACTGCAGTCCTTCTTGTTTCCTTGAGCTCAAACCAGGATGGTGGCTGAACAACAATTGAACATTTGGAGGAGAAGCAGCATGGAGTTAATTTTGCATATTCAGAAGAAAACCTCTGGCTCAGAGATCACAAGCATCTGTTGTGGGACACAACTGTGCTGAGGAGGGATGAGAATTCCAGTAGCTGATACAGCATGTAGTGGGTGTGTTCGGAAAACCTGCTCAAACTGCTGAGGAAATGGAAAAAAGGAATGAAAAACAGGAAAGAAGGAATGAAGGAAGGAAGGAAGGAAAGAAGGAAAGGAGGGAGGGAGGGAGAGAGGGAGGAGAAGACAGAAAGAAGGGAGGGAGGGAGGGAGGAATAAAGGAACAAAGGAATGAAGAAAATAAAAGGAAGGGAGGAGCTGGGCGCGGTGGCCACGCCTGTCATCTCAGCACTTAGGGAGGCTGAGGCAGGAGGATCACGAGTTCAAAGCCAGCCTCAGCTGGGGCGAGGTCCTAAGCAACTCAGTGAGACCCTGTCTCTACATAAAACACAAAATAGGGCTGGGGATGTGGCTCAGTGCTCAAGTTGCCCTGAGTTCAATCCCTGGTACCAAAAAAAAAAAAAGGAAAGAAAGGGAAGAAGGAAGAAGCTTGGATCCTCATCTAATAACACATTATAAGCTGTCTACACATTGCTTAAAGCCTAAATGTGAAAAGGAAATTGCAGCTTACAGAAACAAATGCTGGATAATATCTTTGTGACTTAGGAAGTAAAAGACCTGTTTAAACAAAAATTTAAACCATAAAAACCATAAAATTTAAACAACTACAACAGAAGAGATGCACAGATCACACAGAAGAGGGAAAAAAAAATTCTGCTGAATAAAGATGCCCCAGGCAAAATTAATAGAAAAGTGATCAAGAGACACTCTCAGTGTCTAGAACCAACTAAAGATTTATATGGGGAAAAATAAATTTTTACAAAAGAACACAAAGCAAATACCAACTCTATTAGGAAAATGAGCAGAGGGTTTGAGCTGAAGATTTATGGGAGAGGACACCTGATGGTCGAGCACTTTAGGACCCGCTCGCCTTGGTGGAGACTGACGTGGGGAAGTACTGGCGCACCGTTCCAGGCGCAGGAACACAGAACTGGGATTACCCAGCGCTGACAGGCATGCGAGCTTGGCACCCCAGCCCTGCCAGCGAGCCAGCTGATGGGCACCTGCATCACTTGTCACAGTAATGGTGTGAACACGCTCAGAAGCAGCCGCCCAGCTCCTGGACACGTGTCCTGGACCTGTCCTCAAGCAACACTCACCCAGGAGGGGACAGTGAACACCTGGTGGTGATCTCCAGGGAGCACTAGGCCAGCGGTGAATATGAGATGCACATGTCACCGTGTGGACAGACCTGCAAACACTCCACCTTTATAGACAATGCAGCCTGCAGGCAACAGCAGCACCTGTGCAGGAGCACATGCAGACGGACGGATGCACGGCCAGCATGCATGCTGGGTGGGAGGGGGCTCTAGGAAGGGGAGGGGGACACACGCCAGGCGACCACCCCTGTGCCTCCTGAGTGATTCTGTGCTCTTCACACCCAGAAACGTGGGGCGTTTCCCCAGAACCTTACTATTCTACTTGGCCAAGAAAGCTGCTAATCTGAGAATTTGTCACTGGAAAGCTTGAGACTGGGATGTCAGCTCTCTGGTCACAGGGGCCCTGGCCATCTCTTGACTAGTGGAGTACAAGACCCAGGGCAGAGCCTGGCAGATAAAAGCTACTCATTATTTAAAATAAATGAACATAGATCCATGAGGAATATATGTGCTTAAAGTCCCTGCGTGGGCCTGCTGTGTCTCCTGCCCTTGGCCTCATGGGTATGTGATCACATGGTTCTCTGCCCGGAAGGTGATCTCTCCCTGCCCCACAAGCTGCATCAAGCCCACCCCCAGGTTCCTGGCTCATGTGCCCCTCCTCAAGGAAGAGCTCCCTCCCCCTGAGCTGGACTGGGCTCCCTCTTCTTACCGCCCGCCACCTCTCACCACCAGAACCAGGCGATTATTGTGACATTGTTTGAACATCTGTCTTCTCTTCGATCCATGAGTCCAGAGATTCTTCGTGATGCCACTGAATTCCTGCCCTAGACACCTACTAATGGGCACTTTATTTTTTACTGTGGGAACAATGAGCTGTTGAATAAAGGCCACAAATGAGAATTAGATCATTTTTCTTCTTTTGAGCAGCTAAAATAAAAGGCTTTAAAGGTCAGAAAGTTGAAACCAGAGAGCTGACTCGACTGGCCTTGAATTTCAGTTCACAGGCCAGTTCTCGACCCTCATTAGACATTCAAGGGAAGCCTCTCAGCCGGCCTTGGAGTCCACACAGAAGGGCACCCCCCGAATTTTGCCAATATTTGGAGGGGAGGGGCCCATTTTCTTAAGATTTATCTATTTTTGAGTACGTGCTTTATTTAATATAGAGCAATTCAATACATGCAGATTTAGAATTGTAGAAAGAGTAAAATGTGATACTGACTCTTTTATAAACTGGAAACTTGTTTGACCCGTTTGTTGTGGAATGTGGTTTCCACTGTGTGTGGCGTCTGTGTGCATTGTGTTCGTATTTTTCTCATGTTCAGAACTGAAACTATTTAACAGTAATGACCCAGCCTCCAGCAGGCCTCCTGGGCTCTCCTGGGAGGACACACCCATGAGGCCAGGTCCACAGGCAGCGGAAGCTTCCAATGTCTCCTGTTAAAATTAGCAGAGGTTTTTCTGTATTCCAAACCCCTCTTTCTAGTTTTACCTCTGAAACGCTCCCAGTTGGGGCAGGGGAGGGTGATGTTTGCTTCATGGTTGCTCATCTGTCACGTGGGTTAATTAGTTGAACAACCCACTATATTCTGGCTTCCATTGACATTTTATTTAGAAATGTTTTGTATTGAATGGATTTTGCGAGTGTTGGTGTGTCCGTGTGAGCATGCACGTGTGCAGGTGTGTGTACGTGTGCAGGTGCGTGTGGATAAGTGATAACTGACCCATTGCTGACAATGAAACATTTGTGCATTTGGAGTGGAAGCATCCACTTTCTAATTCTAAACCCGATTTCTAGTTCTCTACCCTTCTAGATCCATCATGTTTTCTTATGACTAACTTTTACATGTCCTCGGGGCAATTTTGTCACTTTGAAAAGATCTTTTAAATGGAGTGAGGTTTTGGCAGCACAGAATCTGTGACTCACTTGCTAATTATGCATCTCTCTTAATACAGGATGTATGGGGAACGGGTGCTATCCCTGGTAACCAGTCCCTGGGGTCTTCATCCCCAAAGACAAACTTAGAGATGGATATTTTCTCTGCTTTCTAAGTGACATGATTTGGATGTTAGCATTCCCCAGAACAGACAGGCAGAGCCAGTTAATGGCTCTTTAACATTCTTTTCAAAAAAAAAAGCTCTTGCCCAATTGTACTTATTGAATTTTCTTCATCACTTTTAACCCTGGAAGCAGATCACTTGTTACCCCGGAAGCAGAGAGCTAACATGTCCATGTTCGATCTTGGGGCGCTCAAATCACTATATTCTCCTTTAGAAGACCTGACTTAGGAAGAGGTTCTCACAGAATAAAGGCTTTGCAGCCACTCTCTCCCAGTAACTGAATTTAAACCTTAGAGAAAGTACAACTAATAGCGACCTGGGGACCTGAGAATGCAGGCAGATTGGACAAGAGCCAGGAGGGGAGGCCCCTGCGTCCCTTCTCCGTGCTTTTCCTCCCCTGTCTGTGGTCTAATGTTGCCCTTGTTGCTAAAAATGCACGACAGATGTGGGCGCCAAACTCCAAGAGCAGCCCCACGACACGGGCCGGGGGCAAGCTGGAGAGCACGGGAGGGATCTCCTCCCCTTCCTCCCCTTCCTCCCCTTCCTTCTCCTTCCCCTCTCCTCTTTCTCCTGCATCTCTCCCAGCACAGCTTCAGGGATGGCCGTCACAGGGCTATGTGTGAGGAATATGGATATTAAAACTCTGACCACAGCCCCCTCCCCAGCCCCATCACTGTGTCTGAAGAAAGCAAGGACCAGGGTCTTTTGGAGGCTGGAGAGCAGAGAGGGAATCTTGGAGAGAAAAGGAATGGAGACGAGGATCCTTGAATCCTGGTCTCAACCCATACATGTCCCCGGCTCACTGTCTCGCACCACAGAGGCAGCAAACACCCCAGGAGGTGGCAGAGACTTCATCTCTGATACAAAGTGACAAAATGCACCCCCGTGAGCCAGAGTGGTGAGCGCCGGGCTGGAGACACAATACAGCACATCCATTCTGTTTACCCAGGAACACAAGGGCTCGCTCAGTCTTTCAGAATCAATCAGTGAATTAGGAGCCTTCCGGCATTAGCAGGAAAGACTGAGAGTTAATCACAAGGATTGAAACCTTCCTGACTGTCTTCCCACCACTGGGATCAGAGGACAGTGGCTAGCCACTCCCCAAGTTGACTATCCAATCAAGCAATCCCAAGCAGCACCTCGGCAAGCAACTTTGCAAATATGAATGAATTGACTCTAAAGTTCATATGGAAAGGCCAAAGAGCTAGGAAAACCAGTGAGAATCAAGAGCAGAATCGGAAGACTCACAGAGCACAAATTCAGAGATCACTATAAGCTATAGACATCCAGACCACTTGGAGCAGTGGACAGACAGGGACCTGGACCAGAGGCATGGAGGGGAGGCCCCAGGGTTAACATGAGATTGCGACCAACCAATCTTTCCCAAAGCACTTCAGACAAGTAAGTGGAGATAGGAGGCCCTGTAGAAAGAAGGTGCTGGCATAATGGGGCATCTGTGTCCAAAACAATAAACCCACATACAGACCTTGTATCTTTTATAAAAGTCAACCAAAATAAATCACAGAACTAACACAAACCACAAAACTGTAAAACGTCCCTTTTAGAAAAAGTGCAAGGGAAACTAGATTGCTCTGCAGTGGCACTGAATTTCCCAGTGAACTCCAAAATTCTAGAAAAAAATGCAATAAGGTGGACCTTATTAAAATCAAAATCTGTTCTGTGAAAAACACTGTCAAGACAAGGAAAAGGCCAACCACAGGCCAGGAGAAAATATCTACAAATCATATTTTCATTCAAAATATGAAATGGTTCTTAAAATTCAGTAATAGGACAACAACCCAATTTAAAATGGGCAAGGGATTCAGGTAGACGTACACAGAGGATGGATAAGGAGGGGCAAAGACCTAGGACCTTCCAGACCATTAGAAAACAGGGACATGCAAATTCACGCCACACAGGAAAGGTGTCCGCACCCTGATCAGAATGGCTGAAACGAGGAGGACTCCCGCCTGTGGACTCCTCCTGGCCTTTGCTGCTGGGGCACAAGTGGCCCGCCACCCTGGTAAGCCATTTGGCAGTTCTGCGTCCTGCTAGACGTCCGCCTGCCTTCTGCTACAGCCCTCTCACTTCCAGACGTTGGCCCCGGTGGGTCTCAAGCAGCTGTTCACGTGCCATCTCAAGCACAGCATTCCCAGCGCTGTGTTGAGTCTTAGCCCAGACTGGAGACATCCAGGTCTCCCCAGCAGCAGCAAAGGTGAGTGGGCCGCCGGCAGCCTTTCAGCCCTTCAGCTGCTCGAGGAGCACAGGTGGAGCTGGAATGCCTCTGTCAAGCGGGGCAAGCAAGCCTGAGAGCTGCAGGCTGGGGCAGTTCTGTCACGTGGTTCTAGAAAGAAAAACTGTAGGGATCAAAAACAGATTACGGGTTGTTGGGAGCATGGGTGAATGGCGGCCATGGAGGGTCAGTATAAGGGGAGTTTTAGAGCAACAGAAGGATTCTGTGTGGTCCCCTGGTGATGGATATGCTGAAGCATTTGTCAAAATCAGCAGCCTTGTACACCAGGGACAGTGAATTCAATGCAGATAGACATTGTAAGACAACTTAAAGTATGATCAGTCAGGACGTTGGAACCCCAGGAGGCAATACCAATGGTAGTCATGGGTCTGACTGTGTTGTCAAGTATGTTGCAGCTCTGTGGAAGGAGGAGGGGTAAGGGGTCATCCAACATTGTGTCAGGAGCAGGCTCTTGCCTAGGAACACCAAAGGCCCATGCACCCACTATGGCTGTGCTCCAGATGGCACACTTTTTCCTCACGGGACCACAGGTCTGAAGCTGCTTTATACAAATACTAGAATGGAAGAAATAGCAGAGAAATTTCAGGCACTGAGCCAAGGTCTGCTGTCAAGGAAAATGTGTGTCATCAAGAGGAAAACTAAACTGGACCCTCAGGTGCAAGGCTGCAGTTAGGATCATCAACCCAAGGTCACTTCTATTTCAGGGTACATGCAGATGGGCACAGAAATAAATACATGTGTTTGCATATGGATGAGTTGAGTGTCTGGTTACAGATATGGACCTGAGTGTATTTCCCATCCCTGTCCAAAGAACAGTTACATCCCAGAAGCAATGGGCACCCAGATCTTGATCTCTAAACTCTGTTCTCTAATAGGAGAACCTAGATCCTTGTAGAAATAGCTGATTTCAAGGGTTGAGTCAGGGAAATTACCAGATGAACCTGGAACAACATAGTGCCAGAAAATTAAGAAAATACCAAAAAATAAAAAGTGAGAAAGAGATGGATGGGGACTGCTATGTTGCAGAAGATCTGAACCAGCCCCCAGTAGCCAAGGACACACTCGGTTGAGCCACCAAACAAGCTACCACAGGATGAGATTGTAACCCAAAGAATAAAACCTGTGTTCATGAATTCACACTGACACAAAAATGGATGAAATAAGTAAGTAAACGGGGGAGAAAGGACCACTCCTCCTTAGAGAAGAATTTCCAGGAATGCACATGGAAGAAGGAAGGATGAGGCGAGGAGCCTGAGAACTCAGCGATGCCTGTCACGAGCAGCATCCGCAGAGCTGGCTGATGTCTCCGTCAGGGCTCTCTAGAGGAACAGAACCACAGGAAGTATCATTATAAAAAGGGGGTCTTATTAGCTTGGCCTAAACAACCAGAAGCTGGAGAGTCCACAATGGCTGTCTGCAGGCTGGAGAGCTGGAAAAACCAGGAGCTGCGCAGTCCAAGAGGCTGAAGCCCCAGAACAAGAGGGATTGATGGGGCTAACCTAGTCCAAGACCAAAGGCTTCTGGAGAATCTGCTTTGGAAGAGTGAAGAAGCGAGAGTCCGATGTCCTCAGACCATCACAGCAGCAATCAAGACCCCGTTCAAGAAGAATCGAGCTTGCACCTGCTGCTGCTTCCTTGTTCTTCTAACTTTTTTTCCACCCAAGCCATCATCCTATTGGATGGTGCTGCCCATGCTTAGGGAGGGTCTCCATTTCAGTTGGCTGTCCCACATGCCAATCGTTCCTAGACACATCCTCATTGACACACCCATAGCCTCTTAATCATCGTCATCTCTTACTCCAGTTGAGCTGAGGATTCATATTGATGGTTACAGCTGAGAAGCTTTGAGGAGAATCTGGGCATTTGGGTAGCTTTGGAGTTCTCCCCCAATGCTGACTATAAGCCTTGGGCTTTCAACACATTCTTTGTGCCTTCTCCTTCCTGGAGATGGAGGCTAACCTCCCTGCTCACACAAGGTGAGCCTGAAAGGCGGCTTTCCCAGGAGGCAAGCAGGGTTGGTGGACTGTGGTGCAAGGACCACAGCCTGCCTGCATCGTACTACCTGTGAGCTGAGGCTCTTTTCTTTATAGTTTCCGTTTTACGTTATGCAAGAGCCTACAGAGTTGTCTCAATTTTGCCTCTTGATCTTGAGCCTAGATACCTATCTAGACCCTTGAGAGTGTCTGCAGATCTCTGGGATAGAGTGAGTTTGGACGGGGGAGGACAGGAGCCTGACTGTGGGGAACTGGACAGGTGCCACGTGATGGGGTGATGGCTCCCCGGGCACCACGTAGCCTGATGTGAGGCCGTGAGAAGAGCACTTCATCTCCTACATCTGTCACCCTGTCCTGCCAGGGGAAGACCTCAGATGCAGGCAACTGGAGAGAGCTAAGGAACAAGGGAACCTGGGCAGTTTTCCCAGCCCAGTGGTGTCAGAGGAGCCTGTGATCACAGGGAAAGCCGTGTCTTGGACGGGATTCTGGTACAGAGAGAGGGAATTCACGGAGAAAACCATGAGAATGAATGAAGTTTAGCCGGCAACGCTGGACCAACATCAACCTCCTGATGGACACCAGGCTGCTGCAGATGTGTGCACTAGAGGAAGGAGGAGGAGTGCGGGCACTGTGCAGCGTTCTGGAAGGATTGGAGACTAGAGTAACAGCCACACCAACAGTGAAGCTCAGCCCAGAGGAGGCAGGCTCGGGAAACTATGGACCTGTGAGGATCCTTGGATCTCTCTGAATTCCCAGCATTGACTTCCTAATTACTGTCAGTAAATTAATAATAATAGTCTTTGATATGCATAATGACCGTTTTTCAGATTGTCGTCAACAGAGTGCAAATCAAAGCATCTTTAGCACACGGTGCTATCTAACAAGCGTGTGGCTGATATTTTGTGAAATAATTTGCTTGCTTTGCAATGACCACATTCAGGTCACACTGTTCCCTCCAGATTCCTGCCCCAAGTTCCTGCAGAAACCAGAAAGCCTTGGGCAAGAGGCTGGCAGGTTTATCTTATTTAGTTCTCATAACGGTAGAAGATGGATAGTCCTCATTGTCTGAAAGAGGATGCCAAGATCACTTTTAAATATCCCAGTCATCCAAGGACTTGGAAAACTGAACGATGGGGAAGAAGAGGCATCAGCCAGCCCTGGGAGGGAAGGACAGTCAGAGCAGTCAGTTATGGGCCTGCTGAGCCCTGTCCTTTGCATTTGCTCTTGCAAAGGCCCCACTGGATGCAGAAGGCCATCTGCCCTGTCTGCAGCTGGGGTGGCCCTGGATATGGGATGTGGAGGGCAGGTTGGCGATCACAGCTCTTCCTGCCCACTGAAGCAGACTGCAGATAAATCCCAGAACAGAGCCTGATTTCAACCCTCCCAAGTGGCCATGGATTTAAAAATGAAAATCTCACCATCCTAAGCAATCAGAAGTCTGCTCATCACTTTTACTATGCCGAGGGGAGAAATCGGGTTTGCGGATGTCCTTGCATGGTGCTTTTAAAATGGAACTTAAAGGCAAATATGTCTGAATAGATGTTCAATCTTCTCTTGTTCCTGGTGCAGGCCAGGGAGCCAGGGCCAGGGCCGGAATAGAATAGGGATTTCTGTCCAAAAGAACCCAGAATGTGTACAAGTGCTTTGCAAACATCACTGGTCTTTTGCATTTGGCAGACCACTCCTTCTGATTGACAGGAAGGTCCAGGACAACCTCAGAAGGAACAAGCTCATTTCCATCAAACAGAAAAGGCTGAAGAAGAAAAAGGAAGGAAAAGCAGGTGCTCTGTGTGGTCTTTATATTCAAAGCGCTATGGTAGTTTCGGCTCTGTTTCTCTAAATCACCTGGTGCATGTTAGTAATTGCTATTTCAAAGGAAGCTTTACTGGAACAAAGTGCCGTATCACTTGAGCTAGCGTGGCTTTCACCCTGCCCAGACAGTAGCTTCCATCTGGAAAATGTTAACAGAACAGCAAGTACCTGTAGCAGAAGGCGAGAGAGGGCCAGCTAGGCATCTGGGGTGTGCAGATCGAAGCTCACAGAAGTTCAGCCCAAAGCTCGACGTGGCCTGTGTCCATTATGCCTGTAATTACTGCTAAAAGATCAGGGTGGCCTTTTGCTGATGTGCCTAAAATAGCCTTCTTGGGGATGTTGGATATGGTTTGACAGCAGTTAAGGTACAAGGGGCAACAATCCAGCTAAAATCTTGTCTGAGTCGTTTTGATAAGTGAACTGCCGTGCAAAAGCGCCTAATTGCTCCCACATTCTTCAATTGTTCCATTTAACAGGGTCTTTTAAAAGGTCATTAATCAATCACTGGAGATGGGAAGGTTTTACATTTTGCTTACTTAACAAAACACAGCTTTAACAAAATATCTCCCACTTAATTTCAGATTAGCTGATACCAGGGTGCCTTCTAATAGGCAGTCAATCTCTTTAATTGTACTTGGGGAGATGAATCTGTCCAGCTCTGGGTCGATGGACAGGGACCTGGAGTTTAGGGGCTGGAGAAGAGGCAGGTCTTCTGCAGGGGCACTTCAAGAATTCTAAGTTGAATGGCTAGACTTTGAGGTGGGAGGACACTCCTGTTTGCTCCCCTGGTCCCAAGTTCAGTGAAGGAAGAAATCTTATATAAAGCAGGAAAGACCAAGTAAGTCACATCAATATTGACAGACACACAACATAGAGGGACATTTGCAACTTGGTTTTGGTACATTGTGACAATATTCAGCATCTCTAACCATCCCAAGATAAGCAAGGGACTTCCTGTCTGGCTATGCGTCTGTCGAGGCAGGTTTCTAACCTCAGCACTGGGGGCATTTGGGAGGGACAGTTCCTTGTCATGAGGAGCTGTAACAGACACCGGGGTGTTCAGTGGCTTCCCTGGCATCGAGATGTGGGGCGTCTCTCCACCTGTCCTGCACCCATCACTGGCCCTTGTCCTGTGCCAGCTGTGAACCACTGCTTGAGGACCACAGAGCTGGGCTTTGCCCAGATGATACCGTGGACCATTTACTTACCAACAGGAAACCCACAAAGGGTGGAACGGGATTGCTCACAGCTCTCCCACCTTTGTTTAGCAGAGGTCATGTTTCTGAAAGCCACTGGGACCTTTCTCCTCATAGAAGGGTCCCACGTATATTCCAGTGTGTACTATTTGTATCTATGGACCTGTAACACGGCTGCACGGTTAGCTCTCATAACTGTTTTAATTCAGTAAATAAACAGATGGGGTAAAGGAACACAGTGGACGAGGTAAGGGAGGGTGAACCTGCTTCCTCCGTGTCCTCCGATGTGGCCTGCCGTCCCACACCCAGCAGCTCACAGCTGTGTATTTGGATTTTAGGGAGGTTAAACTTCAAGATCTGTCTCCTGGCCCTGTGGGTGGCTTGGCAGCCTCTTGCTTTCTCTGATCCTCAGCCTCCCCTCTTTGCGGGGAGACACACTCTTCTTCTGGCATGGTTAGGGTCCAGATGCACAGACATAGGGGAATTTCTTTGTTGAAGGCCTAAAAGGAGGAACGGCTTAGGACTTGCTGGAGCTGCTATTGAAGCCACCATCGTCAGTGTGACAACACAGCTCTTTTTTTTTTTTTTTTTTTTTTTTTGGCACCAGGGATTGAACTTGGGGGTATTCGACTGCTGAGCCACATCCCCAGCCCTATATTTTTTTTATTTAGGGACAGGGTCTCACTGAGTAGCTTAGTGCCTCTTTGCTGTTGCTGAGGCTGGCTTTGAACTCATGATCCTCCTGTCTCAGCCTCCCAAAGTGCTGGGATTACAGGCGTGGCCACCACGCCTGGCTTCTCCTCAGCCCTCTGTGTCTGTGGCAAGCAAGGCCCGTGTCTGACCTCTCTTGTGTGTCCTCAGCTCAGCTGCTCCCAACCCATCTGGCCCAAAGGAGACATCCCAGATGCTTATGGAATAAATGCCAAATGGACAGAAAGAGGGGTAGGGACAGAAAGGGAGGGAAAGCTGAGGTTTGGGCAGGACACAACTCCCGGGAGAACTGGGGGTGCTTGTGTTCCTCTGAACCCACAAGACCCAGCCAGAGTTCCAAACAAGGGCCAGCCTGGTCCCTACCCGACTTCTGACTGAGGCGGTTCTTGGACTAGAGCCTCCTCTGTGAGGGGGGAATGTACCAGCCTCCCAGGCGACCACCTGCTAAAACTGTGCCCGTCCAGGGAGCAATAGTTCCTAGAACATATGGGAAACTTCACAACTTTGCTCTAAAAATAATGAATAGCAGGCTGATACTCAGGGAACATGGGAGAAAAGCAACTTCCTCTGGATTAACCAGCCATTGGGGAGCGGGGTGAACATTATTTTTTGTAAATGTATTTTAAAAAAATGGCAGAGACAAGCTAGAGTGAGATTTTGTAGCTTGTTTTTGTTCCTCTTGCAAGTGGAAATGGTCGTTATGGAGATTCCGCATGTGCTGCTTTGCACCTTGTAAAACTGCACAGGAAAGCCAGCGAGCCCCGCCAGGGCTTCATTTCTCCCAACCCAACACCAAACAGAATTTTCAATGTTAAGGCTTCAGCCAGGAGGGAGGAGGGAGGTGCTGTTCAAGCAGAAGCGGGAAACAAGGTTCCTTTGTAGCACCAAGCCCTGCAGGTGGCCTGCACCAGCAGCTCCTCTCCTCCAAGCTGCCTTGCTCCTTCTGTTCAGGGAAAGGGGGGTCATGCCCAGGCTTCCAGGGGTCTTGAGGTGACTCCAGCTGCATAAGGTCGCATTCTCCCTCTCTCTGGCCTCTTTTTCAGCTCCCTGCCAGGGAGACGAAGCCCCAGTGGTGTGTATGAGGCTTTCTGCAATTCTGGCAAACAAGTGGTTGGAGGGAAGGGGTCCTCACCTGGCCCCTGGTCATGAATAACTGAGGAGTCTCCACACTGGGGAGACCGCGCTGCCTGTTTGGGAAGTTGGACAGTCCAATCTTTCTCTGCCTGCGGTGTGTGGCAAGTGTGCATTACAGAGCTACAGCTGCCTGCTTTCCACGAGCCCTGCGACCCACCAGAGCCAGGGATGGGTGTGAGCCGGCAAAGTGGACGCAAACGATCTTAATCTACGATAAGAGACCCTTTCTAAAACCTCTTGATGGATGAGGCCTGGTGTTCTCCAAACAGACCAGTGGGCTTAAGTCACAGGCACGTGAAATTGAAACCAAAGGGTTAGACCAGCAAGTCAGGCCCTGAGGCAGGTGGCCTTGGAACAGCACAGCCAAGGCCGCCTCACAGCCGGCCGTCGGGAATGGACAGTGAGAGCCTTTCGTGCTGTTATGCAGGATGACCAGACATGAGTGGTCTAGGGTCCAGAGAAGCAGTGATTTCTGTATTCATATGTTTAATTGTTAAAAGTAGCTACTCTGAGAATGTAATGAAGACATTTTCAGGTGAGTCAATAAACACATTTCCAGTTGAAGTTGCACCGGAACAAGAGCATGGCGGACCACAGTGCAAAAGCAATAAGCAGTTCTATACTTTTTTTTTTTAATACCGGGAATTGAACTCAGGGGTACTCAATCACTGAGCCACATCCCCAGCCCTATTTTGTGTGTGTGTGTGTGTGTGTGTGTTTTCTTTTTATGTAGAGACAGGGTCTCTCTGAGTTGCTTAGCACCTTGCTGTTGCTGAGGCTGGCTTTGAACTCGCAATTCTCCTGTCTCAGCCTCCCTAAGTGCTGGGATTACAGGCTTGTGCCACTGTGCCTAGTGGCAGTTCTATACTTATTTGACAAAAATCAGAACAATTCAGTGCCTTGCTGAAGGCCAGATGGGATAGAGCCAGCTTAGCCTCCTGGCCTCCGGAGACAGTGAGTGTCTAATTGCTTTTCTCTTGATAAGGAGAATTTTATATTCATAAGGACAGAAGTGACACAAAGAAGAAGTTCTGGGCTTTGTTCTCCTTCTCCTTTCCACACTTGCTGCGTGGGAAGGGTTTCACTCCAAGGGACATTTCACACCTTGAGACAGGCACACGGGTCCCAGAATGCATGGCACTAACCGCACCGGATTTCTTTGTTTTCTTTCTCTCCAGCTTGCCCCAGCCTCCAGCCCACAATGGGCTGATGGAGGGGCAGAGCACTTTTGCAGTACTGGAAAGCAAAACAGGTAATTTGATCACTGGGCCTCTATCCTTCTTCCCAGAAAACTTTAAGGCAAAACGACACCAATGAGCCAGAATTTGATTTGGTGGACCAGGGCCTGAAGGTTTAGCCTGGACACGTCAACACTTGATTGCACGCCCCAAGGAGCATTAATAATGAGTTTATTTCTCTCTTGTTTGAGCCATGATATACGCATGGAAAATGTACAGAGGCCTCATTCTCTCAGCTGGTGTGCTGATTCTCTTGTGTTGGTAGCAGCCACTGTCTGCTGGGAGTAGAGATGAATCATTAAACGAAGTCTAGGAAAAGCAGTGCCAATCAGGCATGGGCTTGGAGGACGCCGAGGGCTCTGGAGAAAGCCCTCCAGAGCTTTCTCCCCACACTCTGTCAGCGAGGGTACCACATGACCCTGGGTGTTGCCCAGATCAGCAATTAATTCATGAAATCAGCAGTAATTTCCTTTGAACCTGGTTCTTCCCCTCTGTTGATCTTTGGTTCTTTTATAGAAAGAAAATCCAGAAGGACGCCAGCTTTGCCCTCAGCCTCGTCTAAGGGGCTGGCTATGGACCTAAGTCTGCGGATTTGACCTGACGCTTTTACTCACTCCCTCGGCCCGTCTCCCCTGGAGCCGGCTTGACCTGTGAGGTAGGAGGGTGCTGACGTTCCCTCCAGGGCCCATCCTTCACTGGGCCTGACTAGACTAAAGGGACCAGGGAGTGGGATGCACAGGGCCCCAGCCTGTGCTCCCCACCGACATTCACATCCTAAGCAGGGAGGAGGACAGGGACAAGAAGGACGAGAAGGAAGGGAGGAGGAAGAGCTCCTGGGAACAGGAATGACCGTAGTGCAGTGGCACTCTGCGCTTAAGATGGTTAAGTTGGTGAAGTTTATATCGTAAGTTCTTTATCTCAATAAAAGAGCTTTCAGCAACGTCGCGTTGCTTGGTTTTCCTCGCCCAAGTCTTCCGCCTCTCTGGTTAAGTTAATTCTAAGCATTTTCTTCTTTTCGATGCTGTTGTAAATGGAAGTGCCTTTGGGATTTCCTTTTCAGATTGTTCTTTGGAGGCCTACAGAAGTGCGACTGGTTTTTGTGTTTGGACTTTGTATCTTGATATTTGGTGGAATTCATTTATAAGTCCCCACTGTTTTCGGGTGGGGTGTACAGGTAAGGACGTGGCATCTGAGAGGGGTCATTTCTCTCCCTCGTTCTCCGTCTGGATGCCTTTGGTCTCTTCTCGCCCTCGGGCTCTGGTGAGGAGATCCAGGGGGCTAGATGGATGAGGAGGGTGGTCCTAGTCTACAGGGCCCCTCATAGTCCCTCGCCTGAGTGTGCCTGGGGCCGTGCGTGGGCTTGGCTGTGGAGGCAGCTTCCTCCTGTCCCCTGTGCCCAGTGTTTGTGGCGCTATGTGCGCTGGACTTGGTTGGGTGCCTTGCTGCACCCGAGGAGCTCGCAGCCTCCTTCCTCCTTCAACGTGAGCATCACGTTGATCTGTCTTCGAGTGCTGAATCACCCTTGGTGTGTTTGTTAGTAATTAATTGCTACCAAGAAGCCATTGCAATGTCAAGCCTCATAGAGCACGGGATGGTACCTGTGCTGACGTAGGGACGGGCCAGCGGTCGCCTTGAGGAGGAAGGCAATCTCTCCTTTTCTGAGTCCTCTGAGCGATGAGAAAGACTTGTCCTTTTTGTTTTATTTCTTGGTGGGAAGTGAGCTGCATCCCGGCCTCAAGGCCGGGAGCTGGACCGTGTGTAGCCGCCCTTAGGTCCAGACAGCCTCCTACAGGGAGGGAGAAGGTGATGTAGGCGGAGTCCTGGGGACTCCGGTGTGCAGCTTCACTTGGGAGCACTCCTTTGAGCTCCTTGGTTTTATTTATGTTTTATTTATGTGCTTACCTTCTTATGAGTGGGAAAGGTTTTTCACTTACAGTATAGCACGCGAGACGTTTTCAAAGCCAACCTTCTGGGTGTAAAGATGATTCACTGGGAATGGTTGGGTAATGGGCAGTGGGCGTGGTGGCGCTTGCCTGATATGGGCGCCACTCCAGCATTACCGGCTTTGTTTTGCTTCTCACCCAGGAGAGGTCCCGGCTCCCACTGGAGACAACGCCCTGACTTGGCCTTGGGCAGGGACTCCAAGCAGGGACTCCAAGCAGGTGGCTCCATCCACGATGAGGAGCCCTGGAAGCACCGCCTCAGGGGACCTGGGTGGCTGTGGCAGCCACCCAGGGCAGGTGTGAGCGTCCTTCTCAGTGCAAGATCAGGCAAAGGTGTGGGCAGTGCTGTCTCCCACCAAAAGCAGAATGGTGGGAGGCCCAAGTGCCCACTGGGAAGGCAGCTTTGGTGGCTGCTCCCTTAGTGCCACAGGCCAAATGGCCACTTCTTCCTGCAGAGTCTCTGCGCTAAGAAGCACCTCCTGGAAATGCCTCGATGGTAAGATAAACAGCTGCGGAAAGCCCTTCATGCTTGAAAGACAAATATTAAATACTGCAATGTTTTCTAAACTGAAAATTTACTCACCCCTCTCTTAGGTGGGTAGAAAGCAGGGAGAGGCTGACAGACATGGAGAGAGTACTGCGGAGGAGCAAGTGACAGAGAGAGGGAGGGAGTCAGATATACAGGACTTCCTGGGACAGGAGGACCAGAGCAGAGGGCACTGTGCAGGGAGCCCTGGTGCCAGGAGCCTTGGTTTCCCCTCCTGCACAGAAAGCTACCAGGCAGGCAGAGTGACAGAGCATGAGGCCCTGGGGACAGCCGTCTGGGGCCCAGCTTGGCATCCCGAGGCCAGTCTTTGGCATCACATATGACACATTTAAAATACTCAAGCTATTTGATGCACATTTCTGCTCCCAGGGGTTTTTCTCTGGGGAAATAACCAAGCATACGAAGGCGCATACAGGGAGATGCTGCTCGCAGTGGTTTATAGTAGAAAGAATAAGGACGCACAGGACAGAAGCAGCCACACTGTTTCTCTGCTCAACCTTGATCACCTGGCACCGTCTAGAATCGTTTTTACCAGTTCTGAGACCCTCCTGAATGAGTATTTGCCTAAGAGCTTTTCTTTACTTTTTAAACTTAGTGCTTAAACCTAATCTCAGATGTAAATAGACAGATGATAGATGGAGGGATGGATGGATAGATGAGAGATGGATAGGTGGACAGATAGATGACGAATGGACAGATAGGTGGATAGATAGATGAGAGGTGGATGGATGGATGGATAGACAGACACATGCGTGGCCTGTGTGAAATCATGGATTTGGCACATTGTTGACACCATTGTTCAAGCTGAATTAAACCCGTGTCTACCAGAAGGATGCTCCCATTCACACATCACCATGTTCCCCTTGGAGTGTCAGGGCGGGTGCCACTCGCGGCAAGTGCTGAGTTCTGGCCAGGTTCGTGCAGCTCTGCACTTCCTGAAGTGAGGCTCCAGCTCCTGGTGCTGATGGGGACACGTCTGTTCTGAGGCATTTCTGAGGACTTCCACGGGCCAACGTGGCCTTTGACCTGGACACCCAGCAATGTCTTGATTCAGAGAGGTCCCTGGCCAAACGAAAAAGTACCCGATTGCAACTCCGTCTGTATCACGACCGGTTGCCATCCAGACACGTGCTTTTCCTCTCCCTCTTCACCCACGCACACGAGTGCACACACATTCAGGAACACAGAGGAGACTCGGATGGAGTGAGCCCACGCGCTTGGTCATCTCGGCCCAGAAGGACTGAAGGACTTTATTCCTGTTTGGATGTGTAAAGATCCTGACTTATCTAAGTGAAGATGATGGTTCTGTGACTACAGGAGCCCTGGAGCAGAGCAGCTGTCCCTCCTTGGCTGTGTTCTCTCCTGGTTAGAGGGAGGCGCGGGCGCAACCCCTGCTCTGTCTCTGGGCTGTGCTGCTCCATGGTGACTTGGGAACCTGTGGCGACAGGAGGGCAGGGCTCCTGGGGTCTGCACCTCAGTCACCTCGCTGACGGAGGAGCCTGTGGGGATGTCCTGGCACTCAGGTCTTGTTGAGAGCGCCCGTGTTCTGTTGAGGAGAGAGCAGAGCCTGGGCTTCCTCCACGTCCCACCCACCTGCAATGCGAGTCTCTTCAGCCTGCAGCTCAGAGAGCCACAAAGCTGCCCAGGGCACCCCAGATCGCTGCCTTGCCTAGTGGCAGAAAGGGAGAGACTACAGCCTTGGCCAGGCCTCCGTTCAGACTCTGGGCAGGACACTGAGGGACTCCAGAGCACATTCTGTGCTTGAAGAGGAAAAGCTGCAGAGGGGGTTCCAGAAGCCAAAGCTCCCGGGAGAGCAGGACCCATGAACCTTGCCCTTGCTCTGCAGCGCATCCTCAGTCCCAGCGCACTTATGGTGCTCACGGCCATCAGCCACCAGGGACTCCAGCAGGAGAAGAGCAGCTTAAAGGAGGCAGCACTTGTGGCACCTGTGCACACGCTCCCATGACCCTGGTCTTGGGGGACGGTGGCACTGCTTGCCTTCTCCTTCAGCAATGAGTACTGATGCTCTCAGCACCATCACCAAAGCTGCTCTACTTAGGGCTCCACTGTAGAGTGAGAGTGGACCTTTGCTGATAAGCTGAGGAGGGCCCCTGGGATTAGTTTTCTCATAGGGTAAAGGTGAAAAACTCTAGATGACAGAGTCAGGTTTCTGGGGTGACTTTGGGTTCATCAAGGATACCCTGCTCTGTAAGGGTCTGGTCTGATCATATGAACCTTTAAAAAGGGCCAAGCAGTCAGAGATGGACAAGGTCAAGAGATTCACAGGGTCAGATACCCCACTTCCCTAGGGCTGGCATGGAGGAAGCTGTCACTGGGACCAGAAGGTTCTGCTGCTCAGCACTCCACAAATGCTCCAGAGCCAGAGACTGGTGAGGAAGGACAGGTTTATTCGAAGCCGGCCCTGGGGAAGATAGAGGAGACCTTTCCTATTTTATATCTCCATCTTTGGGAGACTGGGGTGCAAACAGCTCTTATAGGAGGAGGGGACTCCATGGGAGAAAAGGCAGGGCATGCACAGGTGGATCTGGGGAGGCCATCCCCCTCAGGGACAGCTCTGCTCTGGTTTCCTGAGGCCACCGGGCCAGGATAACCAGTGCATCACTTCCATTCCGAGCAGGCAGAATAGAGGTACCAGAGGCTGGAGAGTCAAAACCTTCTAGGGCTTTTAATAAAGGGCTCTGCTGTGTAGCCACCACGGTGCTTACAGCTGTGAGGACACGATTCTGCCCACAGCCCCTGGGCTAGACCTGGACCTGAGCCCCAGAGGAGACCCCAGCCTCAGCTTGCATCTTGATCTCAATCTGGTGGAACAGCACAGAGCCCTCCTGAAGTCCTGCTTGATGTCAGGAGCCACAGAAATGGAGCCATCCCCGGTGCCATGTTAAGGGTTTGGCCTGGTGGTCTCCCCACCCACAGCACACGAGGCCAGCATGGTGGAGCTCGCTTTTCCTGTTGGGGAGCGGTGGCCGGGTGAAGGTCGAGTCTCCCTCAGGAAACTGAGTCCTCTGGTTGGGGGCCTGCGAGCTACGCTGCTGGGAGGCCTGATGGGAGAGCCAGCCAGCAGGAGCCCTGAGCGCTGAGAGGCGTGGCCAGGACCCCCGCTTGCTGGGGCTTCTCCAGGGACCAGCCCTCAGTTCCATGTTTTTCCCATTCCCATTTAGAGGGACAAAGACGCTCAAGTCTGGCATTCCTGTGTGCTGGTGGTAGGCCCCATCTGCACTGCTCTTGTGCTTTCCAAGGTTTTGAGATCTTGGTGGGCTCCCCACACCTCAAGGCACAAGGAATCACCATGTTTGGGTGAGATAAGAACGGACGAGGTTCCCATTCGCTGTGTCCCACCTCTTTCTTCTCCACCTCTGCAGGTGTATTCTACCTATCCTTCTTCCCCGATTCTGAGCATTCGTTTCAATGCTTAGAAACAATGGATAAACGAGGCCGGGAAATGAGCCAGCAGAGCGCGCCCCAGCCGGTGTGCCACGGCAGTGTGCCACGGCAGTGTGCCACCCTGTTCACACGTCCCTCAGCAGCTCCCCCGCTTCCTTTATTTCAGCAGAAGTGGCAAAAAAAGAAACGGCTCCATTTCCTAATGAATTAGCTGAGTTCCCAACCACCTGCCCTTAGGCACCCTCTGCCCCAGCCCTAGTGCAGGAAGTCCCCACTGCTGTGGCATGTGCCCAGGAGCAGGCCCTGCACGGCCGAGAAGCAGGCAAGGGGAGTTGGGGCCTCACCATAAACCCTGGCCTCTGGGGGCTATTTAAAAACCCTCTGTGTTGTTTTACTTTGAAACAACTGTGCCCCACAAAGCTGCGTTGGAACATCTTCCAAATAACCCCTCAGCCAGTCCCTCTCCCTAGGGGTGGACTTGTTGTAAACAGCCACTTCTCACCTTCCCCTGACTCGCTCAGAGTGGAGCAGTTCCGGGTGTGAATTGAATGATCCTTCAGGGCCTCGTTCAGGGCTGATGGAGCTGCTGCTAATCCAGCATCCCTGGAGAGTGAAGCCCCAACCCCTCTCATTAGTTTAGTTAATTTAACTGAAATTGGAAAAAAAAAATGAGAGCAAGCAGAGCTTGTGCGGGAGCCGAGTGCCAGGAGCCGGGAGGCCTGCTGACCCGCCCTCTCCAGGGGAAGCACCCCCTGGGCAGCGCTGTCCAAGGTGGGTCCCGGTGGCAGGGTAGCACGTTCAAGTTAACAGGGGCACAGAACCGTCACCACACACCTTCGCCACAACCTGCAGCCACGCCACACTGTGGACGCCATGGTGTGCTTTCTGGTGCTGGGGTCCACACCTGCAGCAGATGGCACGGGAGCCAAGAAGCAGCGTGCAGAGTAAGGAGTCAGAGCTGCCAGGCAGCCAGGAGTGGTGTTAGGCTGGGTGTGGTCCCCTCCCTCCAGATCCAACTGGGCCACCCAGGCAGCCCTTGACCCAGGGTGACCGCCACCCATACCCTGAATCTCAGCCAGAACCAACTACAAGACTACACTGCCCAGAGGGCGGAGGTGGCGAGGCCTTCATGGTAATGAATGGCAGCCTGGACTCATGTCACTCCCCAAACCTTCCCTCTCTTCTCTAGTGTCCCTGGGGAAATGGCTGATTCTGGGACGAGGGCGAGACACGTGCAGATGGGCATGCAGCTTCCCCAGGACCTCAAGGTAAGAATGTCCTTAGACATGACAGCCACCGAACCTTCATTTCAATAGTAACTTACGGAGAAAATGCCAGGAACTAGCAACTGAAAGGTCGCCCAGTGGCCACTGCCAAAGCAATTGGAAGGAAGTCAGTGAAGTGGGCCTGGATCACGGCCCGAGTGTAAAACAGATATCCACAATCCATACTCTCCAAACAAACGTCGGATCAATCAATCGGGGGAGGACAGATGAATCCCTGGTGCCCAGAGTTCCAATGATTTAGATCATCCACCCCTCGAGTGTGGACGGCGAGCACCACGGGGAAGGGAAAGACGTGCCCAGGAGGGTGAAGGAGCAGTGGTACCCAAGCCAGGGGGCCCAGTCACCCAGCAGTGGCACCGACAGTATGTGGCCTTGGTGCCGTTATAAGAGTGGCACTTCACCTCCGGGCTGTTCCTCCACATGGGTACCTTCATCTACCAGTAGTGAAACAAGAGAGGTCACCCAGGGAACACCCCACCAGTCCCCCAGCCAGCACTGACCAGCACTGCCCTGCAACTACAGTGACCCTCCGTTGCTGCTGGTGCTGGCTGGACTGCGGTGGGGTAGAGGCAAGATGACCCTTGCCGGGGCAGGAGCCAAACCAACATGGAAGCCAGTGCACATCTCGCTGGTTTGCAGCCCAGAGAGTCTTCTGGCATCTGCATCTTCCCCACTGAGAAATGAGCCCATGGACTTGATATTATCTGACTTCTGCAAAGCAAATTTTCAGTTCAAGGTGCTGTGGGGAATTTTAATGTCTGATGATAGATGGTAGAAGATTCAACCTGGGATAAGTTTTGGAATGCTAACTTTGGTTTCCCCCAGAGATGGTTTATTCATACATGCTCTGGTCCATGAGTTCAGGATTATAAATCAGATCCTATTTAACTCAGTTTAAATTGTGCTACTGTGTCTGATCCTATCTCTGTACAGTTTCTGAATCTGCTGAGAAACTTCTTGAAAATATATGGAAAATGAAGTTTCTATGGCAATGTAATTTGTTTTACCCCCAGAAAACTACAAAAGAAATAGAAAGCATCCTCAGGACAATCTCTTTCTTTATGCTCACCCCACCCTCAGTGTGGGGCGTTCACTCAGCCACCCCTTGAGGAGGGAGATATGGGCAGAGCAGGCAGTTCAATAGAGGGAGGCAGGTGCTCCTGGTGGAGAGAGCAGACACATTCCTATAATTTAAAATAAATGAGAGCTCATCTCAGAGTCACAGAGAGCTCCGAATTTCAATTATTTAAATCGGTGCCTGTTGGCGTCCTCTGCCCATCGTGGGGACCAGCTTGCCTGTGCATCCGTCTAGCACAGCAACGCATCGGGGCCCAGGCTTCCTGACCCTTGTTGAGCACTCCAGGGCCACTGCCCAACAGGAAACCAGTAAATCCACGGAACCCGTTTCCAGACCCCAAGGACCATGTTCTCTGGGGCAGGGAGGCCTGGCCTAGGGGAGCAAGCGGGCGCCCCTGACCATTGACAGGGCTGTCATCAGGGCTTCGGGGGAGGGCCTCCAACATGACAGTGGGATCCAGATTTGCAGGCATAAAACAAAGTTTTAGGTTGAGGACACAAGATGGCAACTTCCGTCCGACAGTGCTGTCGGGCCCCATCAGCCTCAGCGTGGGGAGGTGGAGCTGGGCCTTGCCCTCCTGCACTCCTTCTCCTCAGCATCACACAAACCAGCCAGTTACACACACCTGTCCTCAGGAAGAGTGCCATCCCAACCTGGCGGAGCGAGGACTCTGACCCAGGACTCTGGGTCCATCAGATGCTAAGGACAGGAGAGAGAACAAGTCCCTCCTTCTGTGACGAGAGGACGAAGTTCTGGGGAATGCACTACTTAACCAAAGGACTCTCCTTTCTTCCACCTCACAGGGTGGACCCTCAGGGGTCAGGGAGGACAGGGTCAGGAAGACACCTGAACTTGATGGGAGGAATTGCAATCTCATCGGGGAAAGTGCAGCGAGGTAGGGGGCAGCTGGTCTTTGGGCCTGGAAAGAAAAAGACACCCCGGCAGGAACAGAGTCTGGGGGAGGAACCGCGTGCAGGGAGCCAGGATGAAGGCACTTTCCCTGCCCCAGCACCTGCCCTTCACAGGGGCCTGGCTCTGCTCTACCCAGGCTCTGGGGTCCAGGACACACGCCAAGTCCCACAACAGTCCCCACGAGCTTCAGTGGGTTCTGCCCCCAAGAACCCTCACTGTCACGGCACGCAAAGCAGGCCCTCTGTTGGGGTTGGGGCAGCAGCCACCAAAGCCCGTGGCTGAAGAGCACTGTCACCTCTGAGACCAGCCCACTGGTGGCTTGGCAAAGGGGCTGAGCCAAGGTGACCTTGGCCCTTGGCGGGATGAGGGCTTGGAAGCTGTGAGGTTCCCTGACGCCACCTGCAGCGCTGCACACAGGGTGCTCACGCCAACCCCAGCAGGCACCTCCTGTTCAGCTAGCGTCACTGAGTCACTGAACGCCCCCTGGATTTAGGTCCAGAATCCTGGCTCATGCACTGTGACAATGTCAGTCTCAGGGGACTCTGTGCACTTACCAGGCGCTGACATTGGTCTCAGTCTGTGAGTGCATGCTTATTCAGTCCTCTGGCCACCCCACCTGCTGGACATGACTTCTACCCCATTTTACCGAGGAAATACAGGACACGTGCAGCGATTAGCCCAAGACCTGGTAGAAAATGAACAGTTCCAAAAGCCAGCGGAGAGACTAGGTGCCGGAGCTCTCATGATAGGACTCTCCCTGTGCTACACTGGGACTCACCCGACCAGGTATCCCCATCCACCCAAGATCCAGTATCACCCAGCAATGGGGACCTCAGACAAACCCATCTTGTCGACTTCGGGCTCAGCATGACTGCAGGGTCAGCAGCTGGAAGTTCATGGTGTCTATGCCATCCCAGCCTGGCTGAACACTGCCACTGAAGTTTCAACAACTGCTCAACAATAATAATAATACAAGAGAACGGCCTCGAGCTCCTTGTGGTCATTCTGTTTGCAATGGCAGATAGAACAGAGAGAGCAGGCAGCCGTTCCTGCTGGGCGTCATGCGTTGGGAATGCAGTCCTATCTGACCTCCTTAACGACTGTCTAGATCTGCAGCCATGAAGTGCACCATGTGCCGTGAGGTGGGGTGCTCTGTAGTACCCCTAGACGTCCTCTGCCCCGGCGGCTGTAGGCGTGTTTACCAGGGCCAGGACCTCCCACAGCTGGAACCCGGCACGTGCTCATTCTGTCACCTGCCTTTCCCCGCGGCACGGCGCACTCACGCCTGTTGACATGGTGCCGCGTGGCGTTCTCATCATGTGCAGAATGGCATTTGAGGGGTGCACATCTGCCTGTTTACTGCTCATGGACGTCCTGGTGCCGGGAGCTTCAGTGATGGGAACACCGTTGCTACCAGCATGTAACTGATGGTTTTTATGCGGACTTAAGTTT
>PVHX01008539.1:0-82605 GCA_004024805.1 Geosciurus inauris | reverse complement strand
TATATGCTTTGCCATGATGTTCTTGCTCTCAGGGTCTGGGTTGAGAAGTCTGCAGTGATCCTAATTGGCTTCCCCCTATATGTAATCTGATTCCTTTCTCTTGTGGCTTTTAAGATTCTCTCCTTATTCTGAATGTTAGGCATTTTCATTATGATGTGTCTTGGTGTAGATCTGTTGTGATTTTGTACATTTGGTGTCCTGTAAGCCTCTTGTATTTGATTATCCAATTCATTCTTTATATTTGGAAAGTTTTCTGATATTATTTCATTGAATAGATTGCTCATTCCTTTGTTTTGGAATTCTATGCCTTCCTCTATCCCAATAATTCTCAATTTTGGTCTTTTAATGTTATCCTATAGTTCTTGGATGTTCTGTTCATGGTTTCTTACCATGTTCACTGTGTGATCAACTCTATTATCAAGGTTAAATATTTTGTCTTCAGTATCTGAGGTTCTGTCTTCCAAGTGGTCTAATCTGTTGGTGATGCTTTCTATTGAGTTTTTAATCTGGTTTATTGTTTCTTTCATTTCAAGGATTTCTGTTTGGTTCCTTTTCAGAATCTCTATCTCCTTATTGAAGTGATCTTTTACTTCCCGTATTTGCCTATGTATTTGTTTATCAAAATGGTCTTTTGCTGACTGGGCTTGCTCTCTTATGTCATTCTTTAAGTGACTGAACATTTTAATTATGTACTTCCTGAACTCCTGTTTTGTCATTTCTTCTGCTGTACTGACCATGGATTTTAATAATGTAGTATCTTGGTTTATTTGAGGCAATTTCTTCCCTTGTTTTTTCATGATGTTTGTGTGTCTTTCCTTCTAGCTCTGCTGATTCAAGGTGTTACAGTTTTTATTCCTATAGGGTTATAGTTTCCCTGCAGGGTTTGAAAACCTCTGCTTTATAGGGGAGACCAATATTGATTGTTCTCAATACCAATAGTATATAGTTTCAAACCAAGTAGCTCCTAATAGCTCCTAAATACATTTACATTTTAGTCACAATATACAACAATTATGAGTTCCTTTACTATCTATTATGTAAGCAATAGGTTTGCACAAGGGTCTATAGTTTCTGTTGGTGGGCTAGGGAAAATTGAGGGTGGGGTGTAGGATAGAATGTTGGGGTAGTAGAAAGTGAGGATATGGTTATTAGATCTTAGAAAGCATGAAAAAGGAATCCAAGAGAAGTTGGCTGTTAGTAGAAAGAGTGAAAGAGTGTTGGGGAAGACCAGTAAGGAGGAAGAAAAGAGGGTACAGCTAGTGAGGAGATATGATAGTAATAAAAATAAAACATATGCAAGTGGAAGTTACAGGACTATATAATACCACTCTAGTTTACAGTTCAGAAATCCCAGTCTACCATATCCTACTGTATAACAAATACTTGGTTTCACAACTCTTAGGGATTAGAGGGTGGGAAAAGAATGAGAGAGAAAAGAGGAAAGGAGAAAGAAAGAAAGGAAAGAAGAAAAGAGCAGAGAAATAAAACAAAAAGATTAAACAAGAGGAATATTAGGAGAAAAAGATAAAGGATAAAATAAAAAATAAGAATAAAAAAAAAGTCTCAATGTACATAAACAGGATTGCTTCTTTTCACCTCCAGTAGGTGGAGTTGTTTGTTGTTTACTGGAATTTCCCCGCTCCAGTGAAGAATGTCATAGGTGGGGGTCTCACAAAGAAGCCATCTCCTTCAGCAACAGGGTGAAGGTCTGGACCGCTGATGGTCTTGGATGCAGTGGAGATGCTGTTTCACGGGGTTCTGTGTTGAAGTCAAAGTTTGTCCCCAGATGCTGTCTGGCGTCCCCTGGTGCAGGAAGTTCTGCAGTGTTAGATGGAGATCCAAAAAGAACAGTAGCTGGGGGGGTCCCACATGGGAGACGTTTGTCCACAGGAGCAACTGCTAGGGGTCCTGCGTGGTTGGGTGGGTGCTGGAGCCAGGTACCCCGTGTAGAAGAAGTTCCCGCCCACCCGGGGCGAATCCTGGGCTCCAGGTGGCGAATCCCGCGCCACCGCTGTTTTTCGCTGCTCACCGCTGAAGTCACGCTGCTTGTGGCATTCGCTGCTGCCTGGTGGCCCTGCATACACATGCGCAAGTGAAATTCCTGCAGGGGATGATGAGCCATAGGATGATGTCAAGAAGCTGGCTGGGAGATGGTATTTCCACTAGTTCAAGCTCAGGTTCTGAAGGGACTGGCACGGAGGAGTCCGTCTAGGCCACCATCTTGGAGGCTATCCCCTTATTGATGACTTTAAATAAAATGTACAAGATAATTTTTCGGTAATATAATTTGGGGAAGCTAGTGTTATGGAAATAGGTCTATTTTCCTAAATACCAGATATTTGGCAATTTTTATTTTATTGTTAACATAAAATACTACGATATTTTAAATTATAAATATGGTTAAAATTCCAAATAAAAATTAATGTTGATGCAATATTTAAATAAAGTGTATTCCTAAATATTGATCAGATACCCTAACTCCAATTCATTTTGTTTGACTTGCTCATTCAAATCCAGATGCACATTCTGTTAGAACATAACTTATTTTAGAACAATTCTCAGCTTCCACTGATTTTCAATACAAGAAGATGTAATAATCCATAATCATCCAGGACCCGGATTGTTATTAGCCAACCCTAGTTTCTGAGTCTGATATATATATAAGCTGATCTATTGATTTCTAAAGGCCAGTATTGGATTATTTATTGCCTATTTATAAAGTTTTAACAAGGAGGAACCCAAATGAAAATGCTATGGTTAAAAAACAGGCAAAGAATTTACTTTAAAAGGCTGAGAAAAATATGAAAGGATAAATCAACAGTTGAAGATTTTTAAAAAACTGGAGTAAGCATAGCTGCTGGTATAATGAGGCCTAAGTTTAGTGACACAAACCTTTAGTGGGCTATAATTAACTTCTGTAATTTAATAGTTGGCAGAACAAGAAATGTCAACTGTCTTCTGGGTTTCACACAATTTCTTCTTAAAATGGTCATTGCTTTGATCCAATGCCAATTGTTTAAAAAATATCAATGACTTCAGGAAAGACTGATATTTTTGCTTCCCAATTCTGTCTTTCAGTTGGGTGTTGGGAGATGATATAGTATGGTATATAAGAAAGCATAGGATTTGGAGAAGGACTACCTGAGTTTGAATTTTAGTCTTACTACTTACTACTTATCATCACTCTCCAAATCACTATATTTAACCAGAGTTCAACAATGTACTGTACATTGTAGGTAGGTACCTTTGGGTACTTTGTGAATTATACTGGGGTAAGTGATCTGAGCAAGCTATTTAATCTCCATTTTTTTACCTCTCAGTTCAGGATTTGTCTGAAAATTAAATGAAATACATAACCATGTATAGGTGGCCAATTAGAAATTTCATTGGAGGAACCAAAAGAGAAAGTAGATGATAAAGTGGTTTTGTAAGATAGAGAATTCCATAGGAATTTCAGGGTGGATTAGATGATGGCACATTGTAGGTATGAAAAAGATTATTGGAAATGAGGAGACTTGTAAGCAACACCCCCTTGAAGAGAACACTACTGTCCTGAATCTACTCTTACCACCAAATGAAGGCATGAAAGTATGGATGTCTTCAAATTTCCCCCAGGTCAGTGTTTCAGTCAAAACACTCAAAGAACTTGATGTATGTCCTCTAACTTGAGGGAGATGGTACACAGGAGTATTATTCCTGCTTTAAAAATCTGGTGAACTTTGGTGGCAGAATGTGTTGGTCAATTTTCCATCACTATAACAAAATTCCTGAGAAAATTAACTTAAAGGGGAAAAGATTTATTTTGACTCATAGTTTTCAGTCCATGGTCACTTGGCTCTGTTGTTTCCGGGCCTGCAGTGAAGCAGAACATTACGGTGGGAAGCATATGGTAGATTAAAGCTACTCACCTTGTGGCAGACTAGAAGCAAAGAGAGTGCTGGCTTTTATCAGAAGACCCTTGTCCCCAAACTAATTAAGCTATTAACTCATAAATGCATTAATCCATTTATGATGCAAGAGCCTTCATGATCCAACCATTTCCAAAGGCCCCACCTCTGAACACCCTACATTGGAGTACAAGCCTTTTACACATGAACTTTTTGAGGACATTTAAGATCCAAACCATGACACAGAGCAAAGTCAAATTCAGTACCTTGACTTTGCCCTGCATTTCTGAAGGTTGTTTTAGAAAAAAAGGCATGAATGTTTTCTGTAGACCAAATGTGTTAGATGTGTCTGAGAGAAGATGAATTAGGACTATGGGATTTCCAGGAGCTGAGGAGACGGAAAGGGACCCTATGAAGTCTGTTCTGCTGGAGCCAAGGGAGCTCTGAGGGAGAGATTGCTAGCAACTCCATGGAAAAAGGGTCAGTTGTAGCACCCTCCTAGACACAGAAAGCAACATGTCATTTTATGAGGTGTCTGTTCACATGACTTTCCTACACTCCTTATCTTTCTATACCATCTCCCTCCCCTATCAAATTGGAGAATTTGATTATTAAAGGGACAGGGAGAATTTTCTCTTTACTAAATTGAGAATGTTTATAATGAACACAGATGGCAGGACTTTCTGTTATCAGTGACAGAAAATGCAAAGGGCCTATCAAGTTTTCTTCTAGTAGAGAGAAAGAAGGTCCCCTATTATGTACATTTCATTAAGAGAAAAGATAAAAAATAAAGTTACATTCTGATCCCAGGAGTCAAGCTTATTCAATGGACATATTATAAATGCAAAGCAGTTGAAATAATGGCTGGCATATAATCAGCATTACAAAAAAGTGAGAGCTTCTTTTTGTAAGCTTATTTTGCTTTAATGATTTTACTTACTTATAGATCTTTGCTTGAACCTCTAAGGTGAACAATGCCTGGGGATTTGTTTCAACTTTTACATAAATAACATAAAGTTTCCTTTGAAAATTTAAAAGTTGTGTCCATTATAAAAGTCTTCATCTTTGGTTTTTTGCCTGCTTTGCCTTACCTGTTTGAGCTTGTGAATATTTTGGCATTGATTATTTTCCTGATATTTTGAAATTTCACTTTGCATAATTTCTTTGGATAACTAGAGTTTCTGATTCATGGTTGACTCCTCGGTTTAGTGTCGATTTCTGGACCTCTTCTTAATTTTTCCTCATATTTTATCAAGTCACACATGTAGGGCATCTGGCCACCAGACTCACACTAGTGGCCTTATGCTCCCACATTGTCCCAGCTGCTCATGACTGCAGCCATTCTAAGTCACCATTTTAATCATCCAACTGTGTGGCATTTCTTTTCCCTTCAGAATATTTCAACTACTTAAGGAAGTGACACCTTTTAAGAACCCTTTTCTGTTACAGGAGTCCAATTCTTCCCCAGGTGAATATAAAGAATATTCCTAGGTACTTTTCTAACATCTATATCATTCAACATTATCACTATGCTTATCTTTATATATATATACATATATATGTGTGTATATATATACCCCCCCCCAGAAAGAAAACTAGGAGAAGAAAATTTCTTGTGTTACTAGTAGAAATTCAGCTCTACCTTTTTTTCAGCTATTTTGGAGAAGTTTATGTGCCAACAAGGAGGGAGAGGGCACAAGAATCGGAGGCATAAAGCATATAAAGTGTAATCTTGACATCCAATGGAAACACACAGCATAATAAAACTCCTCTTCTTCCATCAGAAATAAGAGAAGATGGATGTACTTTCCCCTGAGTGTGTTGCTGTCGAGTGATTATACTGGAAACAGAGTTTAGAGCACACACACACTAATAAAGTGTACATATTTCTTGCTCCAGAAGAGCTGCTTTAATAAAAAAATGTGGAAGGCATGGCACTAAGGATAGAGGATGATGTAATTATTGCTGACTTGATTTGCACATATTTATATTGTGACTGCTGGTGGCTTTCTTTGGGTCAGTTGTTTCCTGAGCCTGTTTATTTTATTCATGCTGACAGGAGTACTGCTGACAAACTACATGCAGATCATCAAATATTTACTCATGATTGAATTGATACAGCACCTCTCTTCTTTGGAGCTTACTGTTCTCCACATGCAATTTTTAAATTGTACAACTAATTTTTTGATGAGTACTTATGTGTAGAAACAGTAAAGCAGAGCAATATGGAGCCTGGGGAAAAAGACATGGGCAATGTTAAGACAGGGCCAGTACTTGATTATCTGTGACTCTAGACAAGTTCTATAAGAAATAATAAAAGGGATGTTCAGGCCAAATGCACACTTTAGTTCCATGAACAGGACCACAGTCTGACCCAGAATTCTATTAAAATTGCCCAGGGAATGGGACAAAGGAGTTAGAAATCTGTTTACTTACTGACTCCCCTTTACCTTGCAGAGCAAGCTTTGAGGATTCACCTCTCAATTCTTTCTTCATTGGTCCCTCTTAAACTAAATGTGAAACTAATGGCCAAATCTTCAGCCCACATATGACTTCTTCAGTCTTATTATAAGAATAGCACTAAATAGTGGGGATGCAGAAGGGAGACTAAATTTTAATTGTAATTTTAATTGTAATTTTAAATTTTCAAAAAAAAAAGTCATAAACAATAGAGTTCACCGGTGATAGTCTCAGTTGGGGTGGTGGCTATAAGGAAGAGGTTCTTCTGATGCCCAAGGAATGGATGTTCTCACTTTCAATTCTGTTCGATGATACTCTTGAAGTTTCATCTTTAGAGGAATAGCAGTTCTCCAAGACTTAGGTAGGTCCAACTGCTTCCAGGCTAATGGAGGGAATGAACTTGAAATAAAGTGAAGACAGGGGCACCAAGAACAGTGTTACCTACAGCATATGAATCATAGGCATTTGGCTGAAAACTTCAGTTTTTAACATGGTGCCTGGCATATAATAGATGCCTAATAAATATTTGTTGAGTGACTAAATGAATACATGCATGAATATCAATTTTTCTTTTTCATTATGTCTCTTCTACATAAAGTTCATTTCTACAATGCTTTTGTTACATTTTTATTCATATAATAATATGAGCTTTATGAAGAAGAAAATCCAGGACACCATCTGGCTCTAATGTCTGTCCTCTGATGGATCACTACAGGTTTTTTTGATAATTACATTAACTATGTGGACTCTACCTACTGTCCCAGCATATAGTAATCTTTAACTGTCAAGTGATCTTTGTTTTTGTCAAGTTAAACAATGAACAAAATAAAGATGTTTTGGGGTTGTGGTCAGTGATAGAGTGCCTGCCTTGCACATGTGATGTACTGGGTTCGATCCTCAGCACCACATACAAATAAATAAAATAAAGATATTGTGCCCATCTACAACTAAAAGAATATTTTAAAAAAGTAAATGAAGATGTTTTACCCTCAGTATATGGATGTTAAATGAAGCTTATGGCAATTCTTAACCACCTAGATATAATCACCTAGATATCTTTTTCTAAGAAAAAGATGAAAATTTGGTATCCATACATCCATATATTTTTTTAAATTTAAATTTTTTCATATTTTTTTCCAATTAAGAAAAAATCATTCCCCATTTACTGTTGGACATTGTCTACTCTCCTAAACCTGGTACTTAGCATTCTCTCTCTCAATTCCTAGAAAATGTATTATGATTGTTTTAAAAAGCTCATTCTAATACAAGCATGGTAAGGTGTATTTTATCAATTAACACATGAATTTTGTAATATGAAAAATAATTTTATTTCCTGTTCTATTAAACATAAAGAGTTATTAATACTTATAACTATTAATATCTCACACTTATGATACCACATTTTTAGGGGAAAGGTTGAAAAAAGTAGAAACATATGATAAGTATTATTGCCTTGAACAAATATGCTGTGGCCTTAAATTGCAGGTGTCGTTAATGCTGCCTTTGTGGTAAAAGAGAAAAATAGTGCTTGAAGGTGATCTTTAAAGACAAGTAGAATTTCAACAGGTAATGAAAGTAGAAAAGACATTTCAGGAGTCTTATGCAGTTGATCAGAAGCTGGAAAATGCACAATTTCCTGGCAGAGTAATATGAGATTTGGTAGAAAGATGTAGTTTAAATTAAAAAGACCAAAAGGCTTGAGAAGTTAATTATGACTTAATGTACTTAGAGGGAAAAAATTATGCCTGTATAATTTACATTAAATTTACTTTTATATATTATTAAACTGGCCCTAGAACAAAAATCCTCTCACCGTGTTTCTGCCACATTAGTAGTAAACTACCAAGATATATTTTTGTACATTCTTTTTATGTTTTTCTTTATTAAAAAATAAATCCTGGAGAGATTCTATGTTAGCAATCATAAACTAAATTCCTAGAATTAGAATTTTCAGGATCAAATTTGAAATTTGTTAAATTGGCAAACTGTGCTCCAAGAATTTATCAATTACACTCTGTTATGGTTTAGATGGAGTGTTCCCAAAAAGCTCACGTGTGAGGTAATGCAAGAAGGTTTGGAGGAGAAATGAATGGACTATAATTTTAACCTAATCAATGGATTAATCCCTGGTAGGATTAACTGGGTGGTAAGTGGAGGCAAGTGGGATGTGGCTGGAGAAGTGTTTCACTGGGGGCATGACTATGGGGTATGTATTTGTATCTGGTGAGTGGAATCTTTCTCTGCTTTCTGATAATCATGTAAGCTGCTTTCCTCTGCCACACTTTTCTGCCATGATGTTCTGCCTCACTTCAAGCCCAGAGGAATGAGGCTGGTCTTTTATAGACTAAGACCTCTGAAACCGTGAGCCCTCAAATAAACTTTTCTTCCCTAAAGTTGTTCTGGTCAGATTGTTTAGTCACAGTAGTGAAAAGTCTGACTAAAACACATTCCTAATTATACTCTCATCAACACAACATACTATGAGCTTTCTGATTCTTACTGATTTACAGTCTTATACTTTTATATTAGGAAATGAGTTGAGCAAATGTTCACTTATTTGACACCCATATTTATTTCTTATTCTTTTAGCAAGATGTTTACATATTTTGTCCAGTTTCCATTGTCTTTTTATTATTAATGTATAATAGTTCTTTACATATTAATTAAATTTAACTATGATTTTGATATGTTTCAAACATTAGTTTGAAATTTGAAGTTTCTCTGTCTTTACTTATGATAGTTTTTTCCTAAGATCATTTTTTATCTTTATGTACCTAAAACCTACATAAATATGTTTAAAACATGTTTTTTTCACAGATTTATTGAGGTATAATTAAAATCTTTAATACAAAATTTTGGTTTTTTAAAGATGCCTTTATTTGGGGGATATAATTTTGAGGTATAATTAGCATAAATAAACTGTACATAGTTCTAACACACATAGCTTAGTAAACCGGTAAACTCATGACATCACACATATTCATTAGTCTCCACATTTTCTATGTTTCTTTTCAGTTCCTCAAAGTACTTCTTTAGCAACCTCCCACAAACTCTCATATATTGTATTTCTATTTTCATTCAGTTAAAAATATCTTCTAGATTCTTTAAACTAGAAAATAACTACTTTGTTATTCTTGAATTTTCAGAATTTATTTAATCTTCTCTTTGTATTTGTCACTGTAGAATTTGAAATATTTTTTCTCTAAGCAACTCAAGGAGACCTTGTCTCTAAATAAAATCTAGAAAAACAGCTGGGGATGTGGCTTGGTGGTTAAGTGTCCCTGGGTTCAATCCCTGGTGCCAAAAAAGAGAGAGAGAGAGAGAGAGAGACTACCAAAAGTAAATCTTATTAGAATCATATTAAATTCATAGAAGCTTTTTGAAAGAATTAGTGTCTGTAAGATGTCGAATCATTCTATCTGAATTACAATGCAAATTTTCTTTGGTTGTGTTGTATCATATTCTTTAGTAGTGTTTTAAACTATTTCATTTTTGCATATTTTTTCTTAGGTTTATTCCTAGATGATCAGAGTTGCATTGCTTTTGTAAATAAAGTTTCTTTCTTTCATTGATCTTCTTACTAATTTTTCTTAAAATAGTTATTCGGTTTACTAGCACAAACACCGTGGATTGGTGCCCCTAGCACCTACTGCTCCATCCAAACCTCCTTCTTCCTTGACTGCTTCTGCTATGAATGTGGTACAAAATGAATACTTGAGTTCTCAATCCCAACTGAAGAAATGAACATGTATTCCTAGTAGCCATCTCATGACCACTAGGAAAAGGCCCAAAGAATGTCAGACACATTAGCAATGCTATTTCTGTAGATTTACTGTTCTAGCACCATAAACTGAACTCCCCTCCCTGAACTCAGACTTGATATTGAAAAAAAAAAAAAAAAACTACTTAGAAGATTTCAAAACATTATATATGATTGACAATGAACATTTTCATAAATCATGTATTTATAGATTTCTTTTACAAAAGTATTTCCTTAAAAACAGAATATACTATGCAGATTAACAATATTAAAATCTGAAATTTACTAACTGAAATGTTCTTTATATAATATTTGTTTTATAGTGAATAAAAGTATAGAAGACTTATTCTTATAGTAAAGAATCTATTATTAGCATTTTTGAGTAACTACTCTGGGTCAGCGAAAATACTACATTCTTTGTTTTTATAATCCTAACATGTCAAACATGGGAGTTGTAAAAATCTTATTCAAGGAACAGGAATATTCCTCTCCAAATTTTTAATTTAATGACAATTTCACAAAAGTTAAACTTGACAGCAAATTAGTATCAAACAATAGGAAGACATTTGAGAACTACTTATAAGAAGATTCTCTCTTCATTAATCAAGCTTCACTCTGATTATTTTATTGAGCAAATATGTATTCTGACCTTTGAATCAAAAAGAAATCTTAAATCATGAGGGTCGAATATAACTGGATATCTGGGAGAAAGGCTGCATGTAAAGTGTTCTCAGCTGGGCTAAAGCAACCAGAACAGAAGACACAGGGGTGAAGGGATAAAGGGGTGGAGAGTGGCAGGATTAGGTCACAAGGGGAACAGTTTATCTTTATAGCTTATTAATGACACATTGCATCAACATTTTGTCAAATGTTTGTGGTATTAGTTGCTCATTTTCACTTAAGAATTCAGAGTGGTCATTCTGAGAAATGGCACAGTAGTCAAAAATATGAGTGTGAGGGATTTAAGTGACAATTACATGTCATGATTGTATTTGGAATTGAAAAGACAATGTGGCCATAAAGTCCCTGACTTTTATAGAATGAATTTGGTGAGTCTCTGGTTTATTAGGTCAGCTGCTTATATCTCTGCAGCAGTAAAACTTTCAGTCAGATGAAGCGTTCCAGATATCATTGCCTTTGCATTCTACAGTTCGTCTAAAAGTACTTTTATCTGCCAGTAA
This sequence comes from Geosciurus inauris, assembly GCA_004024805.1. Classification (NCBI taxonomy): domain Eukaryota; kingdom Metazoa; phylum Chordata; class Mammalia; order Rodentia; family Sciuridae; genus Geosciurus; species Geosciurus inauris. The sequence continues at coordinate 71,317 of PVHX01008539.1, read as the reverse complement.
AATTTGCCTTATAAAAACCAAATTGGAATCATCAAATAAGAAGTGTGGCTGCTCCACTGCGTCTGTGTCATAGTTGTAGTGTTAAGATATTTTTAAGGTGATAAAATTATCTTTTACAGATTTGTCGGTAATAAAGTGATTATAGTCAGATGCTTGGACAATGAAACTCTCCTCGCCAATTAAATAAAGGAGATCCAATTTGTTGAGGGCAATGAGAAGAGGATTTTCTTTTTCTTTCCTCATTGTCCTCTTTAGCATTTAACGAGCACTTTCCATTTGCCTCTAACACCTTATACTTTCCATTGGATTAACATGTTACTGGTAATTTCCTCTCTCAGCCCAGGAGGAAGGTCGGTAATAGTTTTATCCCTATTTAAACAAGCTTGCAGTGTGACAGCTTGTCACAAAATATTAGTTTTAGTCATCCTCAAAAGCAAGAAAAGAAGGAGGTGGGCTGCCAACACTAAATTTATATGCAGATAAGGACAAGTGTCTGGTCTGGAAAAGTACAAGCACAGGTTTAGGATTAGCAATACTTTTAGACCTTCTTTATTGATATAAATCTCTGTCCTTCCTTTTGAGGCTCTTAAATCTGTGCCCAGCTTGATTCTACTCATGGAACTCTGACCTCAGCTCAACTCCACATTGGTTATGAAGGGGGACAGACTATATGGATTCCATGTTTTGAAATATCAGCGCCTTCTAATGCAAATTGTTGATAACCAGATTAAGACTATTAGTAAATGTATGTGAGATACTGGGGATTCAAAGCAAATTTTTTTCTTATAAAGGCTGCCAAAAGACCCAAACAAAAGCCTCAGCTTGAAACTCAAAAACTGAACTCCTACTCCCATTTTCTAACCAGCCCAACAATCTCTCTGTTCCAGTTAAGCTGTTGGACATGTCCTTTTCAAATTTTCTTTTCTTTTCTCCACACCTTGTGCTATGTATTGTAACCTCAAAATGGGATGTATACCTTTACTTGCTTTCTGTGGTGTGGTGGTTTAATTCACTCACAAGGAACCTCAGTGTAATCAAAGAAACTTTTCTGTTTTAATTTATCTTGTTCTGTGTTTCTGATCTCAGTAACTAAAATTTTTAATTAAATTTTTTTAATTTGTAGAGCCAAATATATAATATAGCAAAAAATAGCAAAATTAATGTCAAATTTGAAAATAAAAATGTTCAGGACAAGCAGTAAAAACAAAATAAAAAACTATAAAAATTAATATATGAAAGCATATAATGAAATGTATATGTAATCATGAAATTATAAGGAATAATTAATAGAAATATAATTGACTTTTGAATTTGAAAACGTCTGTCTTATGACAGCTCAACTAATCCAATACAGATACATTGACATGTTGAATCTGCCTGACATTGAGAAGGCTGATTAAAGGGATATGTGGAAAGATTTACATTTAAGAATCAAAAAGAATTGATATTATTTAAATTTCCATAGGACATTTCAAATATCCATGGATCTATAAAAATAGTCTATCCTTTAAAACTGAAAAGAAAAATTAGAAATTATAGCAACAACATTTTCCAATTCTAAATTTATTGACATGAATAACAACTATATATATATATATATATATATATATATATGAAATGTCCCCAAATTTAGAGATTTACAAAGAAATCTTTATTTTTCAAAGACAATATTATAACTTACAAAACAAAAAAAGTGAAATACTTATAGAATCAGTAACACATTCGTGATCTTAAAAGCTTTTTATTTTGAAAGAAAAAGTCAAAATAATGAATGAAAATACATCAGCTAGTAATTCAGCTTAAAAGATTATACAAAAGTAACAGAGTCAACATAAGAAGAGTATAAAGAGGGGGAAAGAAGCATTAAAAACAGACAGTAATAATTCATAAGGAACAATGTAGTAAGATTGATAAATCTACAAGATTTTTGTTTTAGAAACAAAATATTCTTTAAAAATCTAGAGAAAGAGAAGAAGGCAGAGTAAATCTAGGCAGCAACCTTTGCTTGACTCCTTCACAGTCCACAAAAGAAACAGTGAAAGAACAGCTGACCAGAGGGATGAGTGACAGAGTACATATTCTACACCTCAACATTGGACAGCTTGAGATTTAGAGGGACTTGGAATTTTGTTACCAGAACAAAAAATAAGGACATAATTCTGTGACCCTGATCCCTGCTTAAAGTGGAATCAGAGGGGAGAGTAGCAAAGAGAGAAGTAGGGAAAGGAAAAATCTTTGGACTTAAAAGCAGACCAAGTTAACATGGATGGGAGCAGCAAACAGTGAAGGACATCACACAGGTTAGCCCAAATTGTGGGCTTAAAGACTTGCCAGGCAGGATACAGCAATACAACTTCTACCAACTTACACATAGTAACACATAAAACCAGAGGGAATGCCTCTAAATGGGTTCTCAGTAATACATTTAGAAGGAACTCGTAGAGTGATTGCTACCAGCTAAAGTCTACCCAAAACCCCTCTATGTCATCACAAATAAGGAGCAGGGGATGGAGTTGACCTGAGAGCTAATCATTTCTTGGGAGCCGTCAATCCAGCATTCCTCGCTACCTCCCCAGGCTCTCACAAGACAAGACAACTGACACCTGCCCCCATCATGGCAATGGGGTAAAACCCTAGTGATCTACAGAAGCTAGGGTGGAGACTTCTGTGCCACAAACTGTCCACAAGAGAGCCTACACTGCACAGACCCCACAGCTGCAAATACCCACCAAGCATTTAGAAATCCCTTCTACAATGAAGCCCCAGTGGAAGGGAGCAGGCACTCTTATTCACAACTGCCATCTGTAGGAGCTCAGATGGAAGTGTATGAAGTGACAATCTATCCCAGTCACAATATGGTACTGCAGTGATCTGCATAAGCCAGGCTAGAGGATTCTATGCCACTAACAACCCACAGAGAATCTACATTCACAGGACTCACAGTTGGAGATAGTAACCAAGCTCTGTGGCACTGTAAAGAAGCCCTTGCAGTGGAGAGCAAGCCCTCAGTGTCCCATAGCAATCAACAACAGCCCTTTGCTTTGAACTCTGCACCTCCACACCCAACAGAAACAGTACCTTCCAAGCACACAGACTCAAGCCTCTAGGCTGAGCAATAGGCACTGATTGGCAAGAAAATCACAGAAACCAGAAAAGTCAGACCTGTGCCCCAGCACTTCTAGGAGGGTTCACAACTCTGAGTCCTGGAGTTAACTTAATTCTCATTTAGACTCATGGACCTAGAGAAGGAAATTCCTGAGGATATCTCCAAGGAGCTAGTGGAAAACCTTATGCACATTCAATAGCAGTACACCCCAAAAAAGGTCTTTTTGAAGAACACCCACAGCCACCAGCCACCACCCAGTGTTCTCAAATACAAGCCCACCAAACTGTGACTTGCGCACTGCAAAAGGGGAAGCACCCACACTCCCTCATTCACCACCCAGTATCACATCAAATAGACTAAAATAACTCTACTGCAGTTTATGTTACCCCACGCACTCTGAAATATACATGGGGCAGCACACACTGGATTTGGCAGTGCTGGATACCGGGAGCTTTTCTTCATGATGCATACAAGACTGTACCTCTTAACAGGGAATAATCTGGCTGCTAAGTCACAGATGATTAGAAACCATCTCCTCTGAACCAACAAAAAGTCTGTAGGTACCTATACACATCAAAGATCAGAGGGAGCCTCCTAGCATTTTATCATAGGTGCACTGGTGTGATCACCACCTCCACACCCAGGAAAGCTTAGAGGTGAATCTGAGTGGTGGTAGGTGTCTTTTAAAGGTCCCAAATTCTGATGAAATTCAATTCGGGAAGACTCAATAAGAAATCTCTCCACTTTGGCATGGATTATCAAACATAGCTCTAGTGTCAGTTTTGATCTTACAGATATTACTTTTCATAGTGAATTGATAGATTTTCCCGTATTATTCAATATTGCAACCCTCAACTCATTTAATTATATTTCTTCCAAGGTTTTAAAGCATTAACTGTAATCATTCTTTCTCTTTGTTTTCCTAGTTCAGGTTTATACTTGCTCCTCAGTCTTTTCTTTCTCACTTGCATTACCTGCTTCTGGATCAAATTCCCCACTCCATTTTTTTGTCTTCTTTTTATCTTAGTTTATATTATTTTTCTTTTCTCTTTTTTTTTCTTTGTCCATTTTTTTCTCTTTTCCCCTCTCAATCTCTATATATTGCAATAGTAATTTTACTATTTTAATAAATAATTTATCAACTTATTCAAGAATATTACTACAATTTTATACCCAGATTAGAGAAAACCATGGAGAACATTTTTATTAAATTTTTCCCTATAAGGTTTATTTGTGTGTGGCTTTGTTTTGAAGTTATTTCATTTAATGGAGTTTAGTAACTGGGCACAGCAGAGAATACACACTAACTATGATTATCAATACTTACATATTCACCCAACCTGGGGCAGTTTAAAAAAAGAAGCTCACTAAATAGCTCCTTGCATAAAAGTAGACGTGATAATCCTCCTAGGTGATGGGTAGACATAAACAATACGAAAAAGCAAGGGAGCACACCACACCAAAGAGCCCACAATACCTCAACAACTGACCCCATTGACATAACAGAGAAGAAAATATCAGATAAAATATTTAGAAATTTTATAGTTAAAATATTGGTTAAGCTAAAAGAAGATGTAAGGAAGGAAATGATCATTCTAATAAAAAGAGATTCTGAACAAAACAAATTCTGAATAAAATAAATAAAGTAAAATGATTCTGAATCATTTCAATAAATAGATTCTGAAATAGAACCAAACAGAAATCCTGAAAATGAACATCCCAATAAATCAAATTAAAAATACAGTTGAAGGCATAATCAATAGAATAGACTACATAGAAAACAGATCCTCAGGCCTCAAGACAAAATATATAATCTTGAAAATTAAGTCAAAAATAAAGAAAAGATGTTAAGATGCTATGACCAGAATACTCAACAAATCTGATTAACATTATTAGAGACCACATTAAGAATCATTGGTGTAGAAGAAGACACCAAAAATAAACTAAAGGAATACACAACTCTTTGGATTAAGTAATATCAGAAAAATTTCCAAACCTATAATAATATTGAATATAAATGGTCTAAACTCTCTAATCCAAAGAAATAGATTTTCAAAATGGATTAAAAAATAAGAACCAACCATATATTGTTTACAAAAGACTAACCTTACAGGAAAAGATGTCTATAGGCTGAATGTTAAAGGACAGAAAAAGATACACCATGCAAATGGAGATCAAAAGCAAGCAGGAACAGCTACTATGATATCAACTCAAAAACAATCTGAACAGATAAAGAAGGTCACTTCATACTGGTTAAGGAAATCATCCAATCACAAGATACAATGATATAAAATATTCATGCCCCAAACAATGGTTTACCTCCATTCATAAACCCTACTAAACATATAAAATCAAATATATTGTAATACTATAATATTGAGTAATTTCAAAACATCTTTCTCACCAATAAATGGGTTATCCAGAAATAAACTAAATGAGACTTTTAGAGTTAAAAGTACTATTAATCAAGTATGTTAGGTGACCTAACTAATGCCTACAGAGTATTTCATTCATTAACAAGTGAATTCATGTTTTTCTCAGCAGTATATAAACCTTCTCTAAAACAAACCATATTTTAGGACACAAAACAAGTCTTAGCAAATACAAAAAAAAGTAGAGATAATCTCTTGCATTGTATCAAATTATACTGGAATAAAATTAGAAATCAATAACAAGATAAAACAAAAACAGAAGCCATTTTACTCTAGAGATTGAATATTACATTTTTGAATGAGGAAAGGATCATAGAAGAAATTAGGGGAGAAACTTAAAACAATTCTTAGATATAAATGAGAATAGAGATAAAACATATCAAAATCTCTGGTCCAGTATGTAGTTAGTTCTAAGAGGAAATTTTATAAAACTGAATGCCTACATTAGAAAATAGGAAGATCCCCAATAAATAATCCTATGTTACACCTCGAGGCCATAGAAAATGAAGAACATACTAATACCAGTACAAGACAGGAAATAACTAAGATCAGAGTCAAAATCAATGAAATTGAGAATTTAAAAAAATGCAAAAGATCTCTGGGCATGGTAGTGCACACCTGTAATCCCAGCACCTTGGGAGTCTGAGACAGGAAGATCATGAGTTCAAAGCCAGCCTCAGCAAAAGTAGGGCACTAAGCAATTCAGTGAGACCCTGTCTCTAAATAAAATACAAAATACAAAATGTGGCTCAGTGGTCAAGTACCCCCAAGATCAATCCCTGGTACCCAACCCCTAAATGCAAAAGACCAATGCAGTAACATTAGTTCTTTGAAAAGAAATAAGATTGATAAACCCTTGGTCAAACTAACCAAAAGAAATGGAGAGAAGATCTAAATAACAAAATTAGAGATTAAAAAAGAAATATCACTATGGATACTTTTATGGATCATTAGAAACTATTTTGAAAATTTATACTCTAATAAACTGGAAAATATGGAAGATACTGATAAATTTCTAGACATATACAGCCTATCTAAATTGAGGTATGAAGATATAGAAAACAAAACAATATCAAGCAATGAGATTAAAGCAACAACTGAAAGCTTTCTTCTGTGGTTTGGTGTGAAGTGTCCCCCAAAAGCTCATGTGTGAGACTGCAGAAACATTCAGAGACAAAATGATTGGCCCATGAGAGCCTTAATCCAATCAGTGAATTAATACTCTGATGGAATTAACTGGGTGATCACTTTAGATGGGTAGGCTGTGTTTGGAATAGGTGTCATTAGTGGCATGCCTTTGGGGTATATATTTTTGTATCTGGCAAGTAGAGTCTCTCTCTCTCTCTCTCTCTCTCTCTCTCTGCCTTCTGATCATCATGCGAGCTGCTTCCCTCCACCATACTCTTACATTTTGCCTCACCTCAAGCCCACAGGAATGGAGCCCACTGTCTAAGGACTGAGACCACTAAAACCGTGAGGCCCCAAATAAAATTTTTCTCCTCTATTGTTGTTCCGGTTGGGTCTTTAAGTCACAGCAGTGAAAGAGCTGACTAAAACACCTTCCAATAAAGAAAAGCTCAGGACCAAATGGTTTACCAGAACTTTAAAGAAGAACTAACTCCAATCCTCCTCAAATTATTCCATAAAATAGAAATACAATGAACAGCCTCAAACATTCTAAGAAATGAGTATTATCCTGATACTAAAACTGAGCAAAGACACATGGAAAGAAAACTTCAGAAGAATATCCTTGATGAACATAGACTCAAAAATTCTTAAGAAAGTATTGGCTCTCTGTTCACTTCATTGATTATTTCTTTTGCTGAGAAGAAGCTTTTTATTTTGAATCCATCCCATTTATTGATTCTTGATTTTACTTCTTGTGCTATAGGAGTCTTGTTAAGGAAGTAAGGTCCTAATCCGACATGATGAAGATTTGGGCCTATTTTTTCTTCTATTAGGTGTTGGGTCTCTGGTCTGATTCCCAGGTCCTTGATCCACTTTGAGTTCAATTTTGTGCATGGTGAGAGATAGGGGTTTAGTTTCATTTTGCTGCATATGGATTTCCAGCTTTCTCAGCACCATTTGTTGAAGAGGCTATCTTCTCTCCAGTGTATGTGTTTGGCTCCTTTTTTAGTATAAGGTAACTGTATGTAAGTGGGTTCGTCTCTGTGTCTTCTATTCTATACCATCGGTCTCCATGTCTATTTTGGTGCCAGTACCATGCCATTTTTATTACCATAGCTTTGTAGTATAATTTAAGGTCTGGTATTGTGATGTCTCCTGCTTCACTCTTCTTGTTCAGAATTGCTTTGGCTCTTCTGGGTCTCTTATTCTTCCAAATGAATTTCATGATTGCCTTTTCTATTTCTATAAGGAATGACATTGGGATTTTAATTGAAATTGCATTGAATCTATATAGTGTTTTTGGGTAGTATGGCCATTTTGACAATATTGATTCTGCCTATCCAGGAGCATGGGAGATTATTCCATCTTCTAAGGTCTTCTTCAATTTCTTTCTTTAATGTCTTGTAGTTTGCATTGTAGAAGTTTTTCACCTCTTTTGTTAAATTGATTCCCAAGTATTTTTTTTTTTTGAGGCTACTGTGAATGGGATAGTTTTCCTAATTTCTCTTTCAGAGGGTTTATCACTAATGAATAGAAATGCAATTGATTTGTGGGTGTTGATTTTATATCTGCTAGTTTGCTGAAATCATTTATTAATTCTAGAAGTTTTCTGGTAGAATTTTTTGAATTCTCTTAAGTATAGAATCATGTCATCTGCAAATAATGATAGTTTGAGTTCTTCTTTTCCTATTTGTATCCCTTTAATTTCTTTCATCTATCTAATTGCTCTGGCTAGTATTTCAAGGACTATGTTGAATAAAAAAGAAAAAGTATTGGCAAACTGCATTCAAAAATACATTAAGAGGGAAAGATGGCAGATTTGTGGGAAGTGGCACTTCTCACAACTCTGTGACTTGAGATAAACAGCAAGGAATCTATTTCTCTGGGACATGAGTGAAAGAAAAAAAAAACACTCCACTGATACTGAATATCAGACAGAAAGCCTTGAACACTGGAAAAGTTCAAGTATATCAGACAAGGTTAAGAGACAAAATTGGAGCTGAGCTCCAGGTGGTAACTAGAGATGGGGAAAAAACACACACACACACAAACACACACACACAAGATCTGAAAAAATCTGAAAGCACTGGAATATCTTGGCATGTGGATTGCAGGAGCAGCCTGCACTGGGTGAACCCAGAGGTTATTCAACCCAGTAAACTGATACATGAAAGCCATGGTCTGCCAGCCCTGCACAGGGAACCTAAGCTTAAATATATTCATGAGAAAGTGGCATCCACTCAAACTGGGACCTAAGATCCATGAATTCTGAGCTGAAACCAACACATGAATCTAAAAGTCACCAACTGTGAGATCTAAGTGAGCCTAGAAAATCAGGAGAATATCTGGCATGGAGGTTTTCTGGCACAGAGAACATTTTGCTTGGGGGCAATACAGATCAGAGAAGCCAAAGAAAACATACCTCCACCCACCCCCATTGAACCAGCAGCCAACAGCACACAGAACCAGTGGCAGGGAGAAATTGAATGGGGCAGAGTGACTGAGCTCAGTGCTTGAAAATCCCCCCTGAGAAGCCAAAAAACCCCTACAGTATCCAGGAAAAACAGAACCAGTGAAGTATGACTCCCTCTTCCCATGGGTGGTGCCCTGCAGAGAGTAGTGGGATACAGTCCTAGAAGCACTTTGATTCATTAATGCCTGTAAACTCCCCTCACAAAAAACACTTGGGGAAATAACAGATCAAATTTCTGCTCCTGGGAGCTTCACTTGCAGCAACTCTTCATGCAGATCCCAAAGTCAATAACAAGGAAGTCAAGCTGCCAACATCTTCCACAGCTTCTCATACCATCCCATTGAGAAGGGAAGCTGAGAAATGGAAAGCAGTTTGGCACAGACAGTGGACAAAAACTTTCACTGACTATTTTGTATTTTACTTTTGTTTTTGTTATGTTTTAATTTGTTTTGTACTGATTGGCAAATGATGGACATTTATGCATTTGTACACGTACATATTTGTTTCTGTTGTTATAATGGTTGTTGTTTTTAGCTTTTGGCATTTCCATAAGGTAGCGCATGTGTGTGCGCGCTCGTGCTCTGTAGTTTTTAAATTTTTTTTTATGTTTGGCAGATTAGGTCTTTGATTAGTATATTTTGGATTGACTTCTAATGACTCTTTCATGACTGTTTCTCTTTGTTTCTACATTTTTTTTTTTTTGCCAACAGCTAAACTCTACCTCTCTCTCTCTCTCTCTCTCTCTCTCTCTCACTCACTCTTCCTTTAACTCTTTTACTTCTATTTTTTTAATTATTGTTTTTTTTTCTCCTCTCTTAAAAACACATCCTATGTCTCCTCTGCATATACCCCATTCACCTCTTGAACCTACAATTTTCTACCATTCCATCTCTTCTTATTTTCCTCTTAAAGAACTCTACCTTTAATTGGATGCTTACACATATTCATAGGTCCTCATTTTTAATTTTTTCTCATTTCTACCATTTTATTGTGGCTCAGTGGTAAAGGATTTGCCTGGCACTTGTGAGGCACTGGGTTTGATTCTCAGCACCAAATAAAAATAAATAAAATAAAGATATATCCATCTAAAACAAAAATAAAAATAAAAAGAAGCTATTTCAAATTAAAAACCAGAAATGTTTATAGAAGATAAATTCACAATAACCAAGCCATGAAAGCAACCTAAATGTCCATGGATGAATGGATAAAGCAAATATGATATGTATACACAATGGAATATTACTCAGCCATAAAGAAGAATGAAATAATGGCATCTGCCAATAAATGGATGGAACTGAAGAATATCATGCTAAGTGAAATAAGCCAGTCCCTCAAAACCAAAGGCTGAATGTTCTATCATATGTGGATGCTAACCCCCCAAAAAAAGGGTGTGGGGGAGAAGAAGAATAGAACTCCATTGGATTAGATAAAGGAGAATAAAGGGAAGGGAGGGAGGAAGGGAATAGGAAGGACAGTATAATTAATTGGACATAACTTCCATAGCCTTGTATTTGAATATAGGATCAGGATACCTCTGCAGCATGTACAACCACAAGAATGGGATCCTAAATAGACTAAGTTATACTCTATGTGCATGCAATTTACCAAACACATTCTACTATCACATATAACTAAAAAGAACAAATTTTAAAAACACATTAAGAAGATAGTACATTAGCAAATGGATTTCATCCAAGAGATGTAAGGTTAATTTGACATATGCAAATTAATAAATGTGATTCAGCCCCTAAATAGAATTAAAAATAAGAATCACATTATCATCTTAATAGATGAAGAAAAAGCCTTCAACAAAATCCAGTACCCATTTATGTTAAATAGGCTGGAGAAACTAGCAATAGGAGGAACTAACCTCAACATTATCAAGGTCAAATCACACTGAGGAGAAAAACTGAAAGCATTTTCTCTAATATTAGGAGAAAGAAAGGGATGTCAACTATTCCCACTCCTATTCAACATAGTACCTAAAACTCCAGCCAGAGCAATCAGGCAACAGAAGGAAATGTAAGCATTGTAATTAGTAAAAGAAGAAGTCAAATTTTCTTTGCTGATGACATGATTCTATATTTAGTCTTCCAACCAAAGTCTTGTAGAGCTGATAAACAAATTCAGCAAAGTAGCAGGATACAATATCAACACTTATAGATCAATAGTTTTCATATATTCCAATAATGAATCTTCTAAGAGGAAAATCAGGAAAACTCTCTTAATGACAGTAATCTCATAAAAAGTAAAATTAAATATTTGGGAATAAATATAACCAAGCAGATAAAAGATTTTTATAAAGAAAACTGTTGTACACTGAATAAATTTTAAAAAGTCCTGAGAAGATGGAAAGAGTTCTTATGTTCCTGGATAAGCAGAATTCATATTTTCAAATTGACTGATTAGGTTAAGGCTCTCATAACATAATTATTTCACCTCTATACTTTCTTGAATTGTCTGACACATGAGCTTTTGGGGACATCTAATATCTAAATCATGACACTCTGCTCCTGTCCCCCCACAGCTCAAGTTCACCTTACAATGCAAAATACATTTAATACATTTTCAAGAATCCACATAGTCTTAACAGTTTTAACATTTCCCAAAAGTTTTCAAAAAACAGAAAGAAGTATACAATAGTGATATGGCACCGTAATGTTTATTGCAGCAAAATTCACAATAGCCAAGTTATGGAAACAGCCCAGGTATCTGTCAACAGATAAATGGATAAAGAAATGTTTAATTATTTCACAATTAATCACAATGAATTATTGATATAATTCACTAATTAAAAATAATTTAAAAATCAAATCAAGAAGACCAATATAGAAGAGAATTTAAAACAATGATATATAAATTGATATAACAGACATTAAAATTAAATAGTTCTAGAAAACTTTAAATGACTTAAATTTACTTAGAATAATGCTTGAATAGAGCAATAAATAGTTAACTGAAATAGGGTTCAAAGTATCATTAATATAATGATTCACAGAAGGTGTAGTTTTTAGTAGGTTTATTTTCAAATGTGAATGAACAAAATATACAAAATCTTATGGAACTTAAAAGAGGAAAGAGTGGTTTATTTTTGTTTTAAAAATTTATAAAGCTAGTATAGTGCTTATAATCTGAAAAGGGTAAATTATTCACATTCTTCATGATAATTATTATGTAACCTGTTTTTGTACTGGTCTTTTTAGAAATACAAAGATAAATTTACAACTTAAACTCAAGCCAGGCATAGGGGTGCATGCCTATAATTCTAGCACTTTGGGAGGCTGAGACAGGAGAATCGTGAGTTTAAACAAAGCCTCAGCAACGAGGAGGCGCTAAGTAACTCAGTGAGATTCTGTATCTAAATTAAAAAAAAAAACAAACAAAATATAAGGCTGGTGATGTTGCTCAGTGGTCAAGTACCCCTGAGTTCCATCCCCAGTACAGAAAAAAAAAAATTCAGTGTATAGTTGTATGGAAATACCACAGTGAAACAATCAGTATGTTAATAATTAAAATAATAAAAAACTAAAACTTATATATATGGTTGCATATTTGTAATCATATCTTATTGGTCTTGATTTTTGTTAGACTTTATTTTATGTATTAATTTATTATTTATTTTATACATTCTTACTATACATTTATAATTTTACATATAACTTTAATCTACATTTTTTCAAATTCTTTGTAGAATTATAACTGGACAAAATTAATTACTTTAGTTAAAAATTCTTTATGTTCAAAATAAATTTCAAGCCTATAGAAAAGTTAAGAGAATAGGAAATGAACTTCTTAGACCCTTTTTAATATTTACTTAATGCTAATATTTTGCCACATTTACATTCTCAGTCTCATGATAGTGGTAAAATATCAATAATCAGAAAATTTCCATCATTATTTACGTCACTTTTCAATAAATACCCATCCCTGAGAAGTAACCTCTTACAGAGAACCATCCGTGGGCTGTGTGTGGACTGTCACACATTGTAGCTTATTGAATAGGAGAATCTGGTGTCTGGGAATGACCAGTGGACATTTCCTCTTGTTGACTACCCTGACTCATTGTGAGCCAGCCCTATGCAAGCTCTGTCAAAGGTCACACACAGCACCAGAGATGGGCTGACCTGCTGTTAGCTGCACAGCCCCTCTGGGATGGGAGTGACATGCCAAGATGCCAATCAACATGTTGACTGCAAGACATAATGAAGCAAGGCTTTACCCTCGAAACCCTACCCTGCCTTTTATGTACCTCCTTAAATAAACCATAGGAGCCATTTTTTGTTGTCTAGTTCCAGCTCCCATGTGGAATGGACCTATCTGGAAGCTCCAACTTCTGAAACTATGTTTTCTGACTTTGTTTTTTGTTCTTTACTAATTATTCTAGACTTTAATTACTCAAGAGGTTTATCCCTCCGAGCAGGCAAGAATTCCCTGGCAAGGTGCTGGCCACCCTGCAATAACCTCTAATCTGATTTTTATCACCATTTGTATTAGTCAGGGTTCTCTGGAGGAACAGAATCAACAGGAAGTATAATTATAAAAAGGGGAGGGGCTGTGGCTGTGGCTCAGTGGTAGAGTGCTTGCCTAGCATGCGTGAGGGCACTGGGTTCGATCCTTAGCACCACATATAAATAATAAATGAATAAAATAAAGATCCATCAACAACTAAAAAAAAATTAAAAAAAAAAAAAGCATAAAAAAAGGGGGATTTGTCAGATTGGCTTATGCTACCAAAAGCTGGATAGGCCACAATGGCTGTCTGCAGTCTGGAGAGCTGGAAGAACCACTAGCTGCACAGTCCAAGTCCAAGAAACTGAATCCCCAGAATGAAAGAGATCAATGGTGCTACCCTAGTCTAAGACAGAAAGTTTCTGGAGAATCACTGGCAGAGTCCACTTTGGAAGAGTGGAGAAGCAAGAGTCCAATATCTTCAGACCATCACAGCAGCAATCAAGAACCCTTTCAGGAAAAATCAAACTTGCATCTACTGCTGCTTTCTTGTTCTTCCAACTTTTATTCCATCCAAGCCATCATCCTATTGTACAGTGCTGCCCATGCTTAGGGAGGGTCTCCATTTCAGTTGGCTATCCCACATTCCAATTATTCCTAGACACACCTTCATTGACACACCCTAAGCCTCTTAATCATCAGCATCTCTTAATCTAATCTAGTTGACGATTCAAATTAACAATTACACCACTGTTTATTCTAGAATTTCACCGAACAAAACACTATGCATTTTTGTCCATGTCTAGATTCTTTCATTTAGTAACATGTTTTCTCTTTAGATATAATATTTGTAATCTTAATAGGATAGAGTATGGTACTCTTCTACCTATTTCGAAGTAAACCATAGGTTGCTATGGTAACCAATAGATATCTTACTGTATTATTATTTTTTTTTCAAAATATTTTGTTTAGTTGTAGATGAACACAATATCTTTATTTATTTTATGTGGTGCTGAGGATCGAACCCAGTGCCTCACGTATGTGAGGCAAGCGCTCAACAGCTGAGCCATAGCCCCAGCCCCTTTACTGTATTATTGAAAACCAAAATTCATTCCACCCCTCTAGCTGTGTTTTGGTGCCTCCTATCTAATTTCTTTCCATCCCCTCTCCTCTGTCCCCTTTCCTGTCTCTAATGACTGTTATTTCACTCTACTCTATGAGATCAACATGGTAGTTTCCACAAATAAGTGAGAACATATGGTATTTTATTTGTCTGACTTAACTTCACTTAATGACCTCCAACTTCATCCTTGTTGCTACAAATGACAAAATTTCATTTCTTTTATGTCTGAATCATATTCCATTGTGTATATGCACCTCATTTTTCTTATCCATTCACCCATTGATGGGTATTTTGGTTTTTCACATATCTTTGCTACTGTGAATAGTATGGCAATAATCATGGGAAGGCAGGTACTTCTTTGATAAAATTATTTCATTTTATTTTTATATATACCCAGTTGCAGGATTATAATATTATAAGATAGTTCTAGTTTCAGTTTTTAAAAGAATCTCAATAATTTTTTCCATAATGTCCCTTTTACTTTGCATTCTCATCAACAGTGTATAAAATCTCCTTTTTCTCCATATTGTTGCCATCAGAATTTGTCATTTTTTGATTTTTTCATCATAGGTGTTCTAGTTAGAGTGAGGTGACACCTAATCAGGGAGATAATTTGCATTTCCCTGATGATTAGTGATATTGAAAATTTTGTTCATATACTTGTGATCATTTGTATGTCTTTTTTCTTCTTTTGAGAGATGGCTATTCAGATTTTTAGACCATTTTGCAATTGGGTTTTTTTCATTTTGGGGAGGGATGGTGTTAAGCTTTTGGAGTTCCATATGTATTCTAGATATTTATCCCTTGTCAGATGAATAGTTTGCAAACATTTCCTCCCATTCTGTAGGTTGTGTCTGTACTCTGTTTATTGTTTCCTTTGAAGCTTTGTAGTTTAATGTAATCCCATCTGTCTATTTTAGTTCTTGTTCCCTCTGCTTTTGGGGTCCTATCCAGAAAATCCTGGCATACATAACTGCCTAGAAGTGTTTTTTTGTAATAGTTTCATAACCTTAGGTCTTGCATTTAGGTCGATTTTGAGTTAATTTTTGTGTATGGTGAGAGATAGGAATCTAGCTTCATTCATTCATATATATATTCATATATATTTTCATTCATATAAATGTATACATTTATTCATATATACACATATTTTTCATACATATAGTTATTCATATATATATGAATGAATATATATGTATATGAATGAATACATATATAAATATATTTTATACATATACACATATATATATATATATAATTTCCAGTTTTCCAGCACCAATTATTGAAGAGCCTGGGTCAGTTGTAGTGGCACAGGACTGTAATCTCAGGAGGCTGAGGCAGGAAGATTACAAATTGGAGACTAGCCTCAGCAACTTAGTGAGACACTGTCTCAAAATAAAAAATAAAAATAAAAAGGGAGCAATGTAGCTCAGTGGTAAAGTGCTTCTGAGTTCACCTCCCTATACCAGAAAGGAAAGAAACAGAAAAAGGACTGTTCTTTCCTTAATGTCATTAAAATAGTGTTTTTGTTTGTTTTGGTACTGGTGAACTCAGGGGCTCTCTTCAACTGAGCTATAATCCCAGTCCATTTTTTAATTTTGATACAGGGTCTCACTAAAAAGTTACTAAAGTTGACCTCAAACTTGTAATCCTCTTGCCTCAGCCTTCCAAACCACTGGGTTTATAGGCATGCAACAAAGCATCTGGCAGAAGATTTTGAGATTCCTCTATATTATTGCATGTATAAATTGTTCGTTTTTATTACTGAGTAATATTCTGTTGTGTAAAATATAATTTATCTTTTTTCCTTTGATGAATATCTGGGCTGTATATTTTGACTATTACTATGACTAAAACTTTCATAAATATTATGAATTAAGCAAGGTTTTTAAACTACAAATATCATTTGTTTCAATATCATTTAGTTATAAGTTCTTTATTTCCTGCATTGAATCAATTTAACACCCATTGTTGAAAATAATTTGACCATATATGTATAAGTCTGTTTTCTTCCATTTGCTTTTTTACCACACTGAATTGATTACTACGGGTTCATAGGAATTCAGGTAGAATAATTCCTTAAATTTTGTTTTGCTTCTTCTAGATTTGTTATGGTTTGATGTGAAGTGTCCCCCAAAAGCTCACATGTGAGATGGTTCATGAAGGTCCAGAAAAGAATTGGCTGGATTATGAGAGCCTTAACCCATTCAGTGAATTTATCACCTAATGGAACTAATTGAGTGGTAACTGAAGGCAGGTGGAGTGTGGCTGGAGGAGATAGAGCATTGGGGTCATAGCTTTGGGGTACACATTTGTATCGGCAAGTGGAGATCTCTCTCCGCTTTCTGAGCATCATGTGAGATACTTCCCCACCACTCTCTTCTGCCTTGAGTTCAGCCTCATCTCAAGCCCTGTGGAATGGAGTGTGCTGCCTATGGATTGAGACCTCTGAAACTGTGAGCCCCCAAATAAACTTTTCTTCTTCTACAATTGTGCTGATTCGGTCTTTTAGTTGTAGTGGTGAAAAAGCTAACTAAAATAAGATTGTATAGGTTATTATAGTTCTTTTGTTTTTTAAAATAAATTTTAAAATCAGCTTCTAATTTCCAGAAAGAATCCTACAATATTTTAATTGAGATTGAACTGAACACATGGATCAGTTTGTGGAGGATTAACACCTTAATAATATTGAATCTTTTAACCCATAATCACAATATATTTTGATTAACTTAAATCCTCTGTAATTGGACTCAGAAGTATTTTATGAATTTTAATGAGATGTCTCATATTTATCATTAAATTTATGTACAAGCAAGCATTTAGTGTTTTAAATGCTAATGTGGATGGTATTTTTATTATATCTTCAAATTTTCATTTTTAGTGTATATAAATGGGCATTTGTATGTTGATTTTTTTTTTAATATTTTTTAGTTGTTGATGGACACAATGTCTTTATTTTATTGCTTTGTATGTGGTGCTGAGGATTGAACCCAGGGACTCACGCATGCGAGGCAAGCGCTCTACCGCTGAGCTACAGTCCCAGCCCTGTATGTTGATTTTTTACCTTATGATATAGCTAAATATAGTTCCTGCTTTGAGTACTTTTCTCATGGATTCTCTACTTAGGACTTCCTAAGTAATATTATGACATTATCTGCATGACAAAGATGAATGTAGTTTTAGTACTTCTTTTGCAATCTGTATGTCTGTATTACCTTTTCTTATGCAGATGCACTAACTAGTATTATAGCATAATGTTGTATTGAGGTGATGAGAGTAGACATCCTTGTCCCTGATCTTAGGGAGAAAATATTCAATATTTCAGTATTAAGTATTAGATTAGCTCTAAATTTTTCATGGATGCCTTTCATGGTTTGAGAAACTTTTCTTCTATTTGTAGTTCCTATAATGTTTTAAATATAAATGGGTATTCATCAAAAGCATCCATAGAAATAGTTACATGACTTTTCTTTCTCAATCTGCTAATGTGATGAATTCTATTGACTGATTGACATATTAAACTAACTTTATATTTGTGGGATAAACCCAACCATTTGTGTAGTTTATGATTTTTGCATATGGATGAATTTGGTTTGCTAACACTTTGTTTAGGATTTTTGCATCTGTAATTAAGGGGGGCATTTAAAAGACTGGATAGTTGGACTGGGGTTGTGGCTCAGTAGTAAAGTGTTTGCCTAGTACATGTGAGGCACTGGGTTCTATCCTCAGCATAACATAAAAAAATGAATAAATAAAGTTATTATGTCCATCTACAACTAAAAATGTACTAAACGAAAAGAAGACTTGGGCTGGGGTTGTAGCTCAATGGTGGAAGCACTTGCCTCAAATGTGTGAGGCACTGGATTTGATCCTCAGCACCATATTTAAAAAAAGGTATTGTGTCCATCTACAACTAAATTTTTTTTAAAAAGAAGACTGGATAGTTTAACAAGCATGCTGTCTACAAAAGATATTTCAGACGATTAGAATATCTATGTGAATGTATGCTTCTCGTTCGGGTATCTGAAGTAAGATAATTCCTCTTCCAGGCTTGTTTGATGATTCTTTGGGAACAGAATTCAAAATAGAGATTATGAATATGGACTGGCATCAGACCACAATTTAAAAACTTGTTCTGAATTTCAGTTTCATTTCATGAAACCTTTAAAGCCAATTTTATAATCCTATCAAAAAATTCTCTTTTCATATTTATTTTTAGAGTTAGGATTTTTTCTCTATTGCAATATCAATTTATACAAAAATTATAAAGTTTTTTTTGAAACTATTCCTGTGATCCTTTTATGGGAAAATAAGTAATCTGATGTAGAAATTATAATTCATGTGAGTTTATGGAGCATGTGAAAGAATTGCAGCAAAACAATTCTATTGCAATGTTATTCTACATATAAAACATCATTTTTTGCTAAGAGCTATTGTGAATTTGTTCCTGGGACCATCTTTCATCCAGTGCATAAAATGATGATGAAAAACAAATAATCCGGTAAAGCTAAAAAAAACCTGATAAGACAGACTGTGGTTTGTTAAAAGTCCTCAGAAAACATAAGAGAGAGAAAAGTGGTATTCTATCATTTATAAGCCTTCATCTAGTGATGAAAGCATCTTATAGTGTCACAAAACTCATTCAATAATAATTCAGTGGTATTGGCCACCTTCATAATGATGGAAAAGAAAAGTAAGGAAACTGATAAAAAATTATAATTGTGGAACACACTACTTATAACTTTGAAGCTGCTATTTCACCTTTGTAAAATATTTTCCTGTTCTCAAAGATAGGAGGTTTAGCCTGACATGGTGGCGCACGCCTGTAATCCCAGCACTTTGGGAGGCTGAGACAGGAGAATTGCAAGTTCAAAGCCAGCCTTTGTGAGGTGCTAAGCAATTCAATGAGACCCTGTCTCTAAATAAAACACAAAAAGGGCTGAGGATGTGGCTCAGTGGTCAAGTACCCCTGAGTTCCATTCCTAGTACCAAAAAAAAAGATATGAGGCTTAAGAAATACAGTTTGCAAGATATTTTTAGACTTGATATATACCACCATACCTTTATAACTAGTAATCATCATGATGACTCTGAATCACTGTAAAGTTCTAAAATATTCTTGAGTCATCTAAGAAACTGTGTTTAAAATAAATTTTTTACTCTGTTTGCCCACTCACAATTTATTCCCTCTTCTCTTTAGAGTAGCACTCAAATATTTGTTTGAATATTCATTCTTCCCTCCTCTTGTCCATTGCTTCATGATTGGCACATGGTACTCAAACTTAAAATGATTGGTACAATCCCATTCCCCTGATTTTAGTGGTTTGCAGGTTTAGAAAAGAAAACCTGATAGAGTAAGTCAAATTCAACACCAAGTCTCCTATTTAGAAGTTAGAGAAAGATTTATATCTGCAGCAGCCATTTCTGCATCACAAAGGGAATATTGCTGATAATGAAGCCAAAGTGGAGAAAGAGTTGAAAAATGAAGAACCAGAATTAAGGTCATAGATACTTGGGTTGAGTTTTCAAATCAAACCTTACCAGAAAACACAAAAACCTTCAGTGTTTGAGCTGCTTCAATTCCTTTATTCTTTAGCTCATTTGCTTTAAATATTTGAAATTTATAATAAAAAACATCCTGTTGATATTAACTGGGGAAATGCCTCGACTTGAAATACAGACAGGCTTCAGAAAGTGTGTCTCGCCATATGTGTATTTAGCCCCATCTCATACATAGTCCCACTAGTGGTGATTATCTCAGTACATTTCCCCCCAACCTCATTTTTCATGAAACAGGTTCATTTACTTCTATATTTTCCACCTCACTTCTTCTGGAACTAGCTGTCACTTTTCCTGAGGGGAATTCCCCAGCTCTATGTCACCATTCTAACAGCATCTACCATGACAATGTCTCCGACTTCTTGGTTTAGCCTGAGACAATTGAAAACTCTAACATTCCTGGCAAAGCGAATAGTACGAGGCTGGACATGTGACTATAGAGGAATCAGAAGTTTCCTTAGGATCCATCCTTTACATTTGGAAAGAGGAGATTTTCTCTGTTTGGGGTTCCCAATGCTATATCCACAATCAATTGAAGAAAATACATATGCAGTAGGAAGGCATAAAGTCAGCCCACAATAAAAGCAAGAAGGAGGAGAAAAAGTGCCCTGAAGATAGCTTGCAAGACCAATATTCCTGATATGCCTTCAGCCGGTTTCATTTTTGAACTGTTGCTTTGGTCAATAAACTCCCTTTTGAAGTTTAGCTAGCATGAGTCAGGTTTCTACACTTCTCAGTTCCCGACTAATAATGCAAAAAAAAAAAAAACCTGCTCAAAATGCAAAAAAAAAAAAAACTGCATGAAGATATCTCCTGACTAATTTAGTGGTACACCTGCTCATTTCATTTTCTCCTTGCTATTTTTATTCTATTTCCTTAGCATTTGATGCTTGTATGGTGCTGGGGAAACTTATAGCTCTCCTACCCATCACATGCTCAATGCTACTTATGAGGCTTGTGATGGCCAGCCGCCTAATGAGGAAGAACCACAGCTGGCTTTTTGAATCAATGCCTGGGCCTTGTATCAGCTAGACTTAGCAGATACTTCTTCGGGAGCTGCCAGATCAAACATACTGGCCTGCACATGAATTGATTAACTAAAATCTCAACATCATTTTGCTGACTGAGTGCCCAGTGGCAGTCAGCTGGTACTAGGGAGCTATGAAGAAGCAGAATTTTTATCTATTGCTCTGCAAATGAGTTTCTTGGGCATAAGTATTTATAAGAACATGTTCCCAGACAAGCAGAAATACCCATCCCTTGCCCACGATTCCTTGCATAAGTTTAGCTTGATACTGAATTTTGTCCTTATTTTGGTTGCATTACTTTTCATTTTTAGATATTCAGAAATGACCCTAAGGTTGATATGGATGCCCCCAGCATTCTCAACCTGGAGTCAGTATAATACAGGACTAGTAACTAATGAACTAAAGTGTAGGCCAAAAGATTGGTATTTTTGACATGACAGGTTGTGGTTCTCTATGGCATGAGAACAGTGGGTTGATCAACTCAAAATGTCATTGGTTGCCAGGTGCTGTGGCACATGCCTGTAATCCCAGCACTCTGGGAGGCTGAGACAGGAGAATTGAGAGTTCAAAGCCAGCCTCAGCAATGGCAAGGTGCTACGCAACTCAGTGAGACCTTGTCTCTAAATGAAACACAAAACAGAGCTGGGGATGTGGCTCAGTGGTCGAGTGCCTCTGAGTTCAATCCCTGGTACAAAAAAAAAAAAGTCATTGGTTACAGTCTGTTACTTTATAAAAAAACCTTCTGTCTTCTTCCTGATGATACCTCTCTTCCAACTGCCCTTCTACTGTCCCATGTACATACATAATTTTACATTCCCAACCTCTCCTTTCTGGAATTTGGTGTTACTATCTACTGATAGGTACTTAGAAAACTAATTAGAGACATCTTTTTCATTCTTGCATTCAAATCTACACTTAAAAAGCTATAGCTGTGCATAGCAAATGTCTGAAATCCCAAGGTCTTAGGAGGCTGAGGCAGGAGGATCAAAAGTTAGAAGCCAGCCTCAGCAATTTATCAAGAACCCAAGCAACAGTGAGATACTGTTTCAAAATAAAAAGGGGCTGGTGATGTGGCTCAGTGGTTAAGTACCCCTAGATTTAATCTCTGGTACCAATCAAAACAAAACAAAACTATATTGTAGGCGATAGACTGCTTCATCCTTTGCCATCTATTTCTAGTTCACTTAATCTACAGATATTTATGAAGTGAATATTCTCAGCCAGACACTGTGGCAAACAAGAAAAGGCCACTCCCTACTGTCATCAAGCTAGCTGATAGAAGATGAGTTGGGACTGAGTCTTTAATTCCATTCTCATTTAGTCAGATATTTATTAGGTCTTTCAATGCATTATCTTAATTATGAACCATATAATTACTATTGGTGGACCCTTTTTAAATTATAAACTTGTGTGAAAATATAAGTGATTAATTGTGTCAATAATGCTAGAAGCCCAATAAGATAAAGAAGACATTCATCATAGCTGCTGTTGTTTGCTTTGTACTCCTCTCTCCTTTTCCACTTTCTCTTCTTTTGAATTTGCACAAATTTGGGGAATACTAAAACTTCTTTAACAACCACCATGGTGACTATAATTATTGTTGCATTAGCTAAGAATGCAAAAGTGATTTTTTTATGGATCACTGTTTTAAATTAGAATGTTCCAAAATTATATATGATGTAGTATTTTTTAAAATGGATATTGAGATTTTATACATATCTGCTTACTTTCATGATTGTAATTGATAATTCAGATATTCTCAGCTTGAACTTCTAGATTCTGAAAGAGAATTAGACTCACAGGGGAAACCTTTTGGGAGACAGCTTTCCTATCTAGGGCCAAGACCCAAATATACTGCTATATTTATAGAGTCAAAAAGAAGCATGTGTTCCAGTAACTAAGTTCTAGTGTTTTTTTCTTCTTAATTTTCTCATTAAGCATAACATTTCCTCCCTTCCTCGCTCACTTCCTTCCTTCCTTCCTACAAGTGTCTCAGGATAATGTGACCTGACAGTACTATTATTAACTAGCAACATTACTCAAATATATTCAGAACTGCTCTTTTTACCACTTGGATATAATTTGACAACAGAAAGTTAGGTTGGAAAGACTGAAAGGGACAAAGACTACTAAACTTAGAGTTGGAAGATGTTCTCATCTTGTGTCTTCTTTGAAGAAGATATTTGGTAATGGAAAAGGAGAAATTTATTGCCAAACAGGAAAGTTTGTGGATGTTTGCAAATAATCTTTTCAGTTACATTTTGCCTGAAGTTTATTTTCTCCACAGAGGACTATAATTAATCCCTCCCACATTCTCCATGGGGGTTAGAGTCAGTCCCAACCACAGCAGAAGGAAGCAACCTTATGGTATCCTTTCAAATTCTCAAAAGTTTAGCTGCTCAGAAATAGCCCCACATGGTAACAGAGAAATCTACTGTTGTGCCAGCTTCCTTATGGATGGAACGAAGGCACTGTGTCTGCAAGGAACATCTGCTAACAAACAAAACAGCAGCTGCAACAGAAACAAATATTAGCTAAGGAAACCCAACAGATTAATCTCTCTATATTTTTTGACAATCCCCCTTTTCATATTCCTGGATTTTTTATCCTAGTCACAAGGCCTGGGAGACAAGAATCTTAAAAAAGATTCATGACATGATTTCTTTCATTGTATTATGATGAAAGAAAATAAGGACGGTTTAAAGGTATAGAGCACCTCTGCAATGCAGAATTTCTTAGTATTGAATGTGCATTCTAGAAAGCTATGAATAGTAACTCGTTCATTAGCAGACCTATGAAGATGTCTTAATATTGTCTTTTGAACATACAATAGGCCTGTGGTCTCCAAAAATACCTTCAGGGCAACATTTACCATGATGCATTTCATCTTTTCCCAAAGTCTTATCTGAGGAAATAAATTCTGTGAGCTATAAGATATTTTTGGAGTCAAATAAATTATTTCATAGATGATACCCTACTATTATTTCACCTGCGTTTATACATTTATTTTTATTGTTGCATGATAATTATACGTAATAGTTGAATTCATTATGCCATCATATTCACTCATGCACATAAAGACTCACACATTGTGAACATCCATGTTAAGGAATCTGAGAAGTCATAAAATTAACCTGTTCAACTTCATTTCACGTAGTAATACCTCTCTTCTTTGAAAAAAATAATATCCTGTGAGTTTACCTTGGGAAATGGGGCCTTCCATGAATTTTCCTTCTGATGTCTTTTGTCAGCATTTACAAAGTACTCTCTCATAAGGATGCCACGCTATTTTCTTAGATGAGGAAACTGAGCTAACAAGATGGTATAATTGCCAAGTGGCAGAGTTGAAATTCATACTCAGATACTTTGGTTCCCAAAACTAGACATTTGCTCACCATGCTCTGGAAATTTGACCTTCAACCTTGGCAGAAACTTAAATTTGTTTCTACCACGGAATGCCCCACCTATAGAGCTTACAGGTACATGCAAAAAAATACAGAAACTGAGGTTTCAAACTAGAAGGTTTACTTTATAATTTGCAATATGAAATTGCCTCTATAGAGATTGGAACATTTAAAGTGTATCATTTATGCATTTTTCCCTTCCAGGAAGATCTATATGAGAAACCATGGGAAGCAAAACATTGCTGGATAAGAATGGAATTGGAACAGGGTGAGTTAATTTGATCACTGTTTCTCATTCTGTGCTTCAAGGACTTGCATTTATTAATTGGAAGTTTTTCATCATTGGTATAGTGAAGTTCAATTTTTCCCACAAAAGTTATCAGTAGGAGGGAAACTGTACCCAATTAAATGACTAAGGATATGTGCCTGCCTATCTTTTTTTTCTAAAAGTCAATGAAAACACATAAAACCTAGTTTATTCAATGAATAAATCCAAGCATATAGAAAAGTTATACGGAAGGTCATTAGAAAACCAAAATTATCATGAAATTCCCTAAATCTGAAAAGCAAACATGAATAGATAATTGAAGAGAAAAACTACAGAAAAACAAAATATGATCTGAATACTTCTCCAGTGGAGTGATATTTCCACTGGATGGAAGCTAGGATGTTGGTCAGGATGATTTTATTGGCAACCTATATATCTTTTTAAAAATCACATATATTTATTTTTTTCAATTAAGATTTTTATTCATATAAAACAAAAGATGCTACATTTATTTTATTTGTATATAACTTGTTTAAAAATTTATTTATTTATTTATCAATTCATTCTACTTAGGTATACATGATAACAGAATGCATTTTGATTCATTGTACACGGATGGAGCACAACTTTTCATTTCTCTGGTTGTATGTGATGTAGAATCACATCATATATGCAGTCATACATGAAGCTAGGCTATGATGTCCATTTTATTTCACCATCTTTACTGTCTCCATGCCCCCTCCCCATTCCCTCCTCTTTGACCAAAATTCCTCCATTCTTCCCCTGTCCCCTCCCCCATTATGGGTCATCATCCACTTATCAGAGAGAACATTCGGCGTTTGTTTTTTTGAGATTGGCTTACTTCGCTTAGCATGATATTCTCCAACTCTATCCATTTACATGAAAATGCCATAATTTTATTCTCTTTTATTGTTCAGTAATATTGCATTGTGTATATATACCACAGTTTCTTTATCCATTCACCTATTGAAGGGCATCTAGGTTGGTTCCACAGTTTAGCTATTGTGAATTGAGCTGCTATAAACATTGAAGTGGCTGCATCACTGTAGCAAGCTGTTTTTAAGTCCTCTGGGTATAGAACGAGGAGTAGGATACCTAGGTCAAATGGCAGTTCCATTCCAAGTTTTCTAAGGAATCTCCATACTGTTTTCCAGATTGGTTGCACCAATTTGCAATCCCACCAGCAATGTATGAGAGTGCCTTTTTCCCCACATCCTCACCAACACTTATTGTTTGTATTCTTGACAACTGTCATTCTGACTGGTGTGAGATTTGCATTTCTCTAATTGCTAGAGATGT
The DNA here is from genome assembly GCA_004024805.1 of Geosciurus inauris. Classification (NCBI taxonomy): domain Eukaryota; kingdom Metazoa; phylum Chordata; class Mammalia; order Rodentia; family Sciuridae; genus Geosciurus; species Geosciurus inauris. The sequence goes on along the minus strand of PVHX01008539.1, from coordinate 45,027 downwards.
TGAACATTTTTTCATATGTCTGTTGATCAATTATATATCTTCTTCTGAAAAGTGTCTGGTCAGCTCCTTAGTCCATTTATTGATTGGGTTGTTTGGTTTTTTTTAGCATTAAGTTTTTTGAGTTCTTTATATATCCTGTAGATCAGTGATCTATCTGATGTGCATGTGGCAAAAATTTGTTCCCAGAATGTCGGCTCTCTGAGCACTTCATTGATTGTTTCTTTTGCTGAGAAGAAGCTTTTTAGTTTGAATCCATCCCATTTATTGGTTCTTGATTTTACTTCTTGTGCTATAGGAGTCTTGTTAAGGAAGGCATAACTGGGCCAATAAACATTGAAAAAATTCAAAATATAGCTAATGATTTTCTCCAAAGTTCGCTTTTAAATTTGATTCAATCCTACTTAAATTCCACCCATGTGTCCTAATTCAACTGGACATATGATTCTACAATCCATGTGGGAGCTAAGAATTTCAAGAATGTCCAGATACTTTTCTTTTAAGACAACAGTGAAGACAGCATGGAACTATGAGTTTTCAAACCATATTTTAGTTATAACAATCTAAACAAATTTCCATTAGCATCTATCTATGACTACATTTTAAAAGAGCTGAGAAGTAATTCTGTGGGTATACGAGAATTTTAAGGTAATATCTAACTTAGAGGGAAAAATGACATAAAGACAATAAAGAAATAGGGCTATATTCATAGCCACATGGTAAACTTAAGGTAGATTTAGGAGCTAAAAGAGATTTACAAAAAAAAAAAAATGCTGTTAGAAATACTAGGAGGCTTTTTAAATAATAATCTTGTGATGAGGTACACTTTCTTAGGTAAGACACAAAATTAGAAGTCATTATGTGTTAGAAAGACAGCATTGATCTCATAATTTTTTAAAAAAAAATTCATGATAATAAAACTCAAGAACTTGTTTAAAACACAAATGAAATACTGAGGAAAATATTCACCCATATCTCAAAAGTCAGATGTTTGTCAGCATATTTCTCACACTATCAAAACTTTTTCAGAAGGCAATAATCCCATTAGAAAGAGGCTCTGCCTACACCTCTTTCATATGTTATTATCTCTGCCATAACTGATATGCTATGAAAAATAGCAGTTTTCATTTTAGTATCTCTCTCCTCCCTATGTAAATTCCAAGACTGTAATTATTTTTTCTTTGGATCAAATCTGTTCTCCCTAGTTCTTAGAATATCATGAAAGTTCATGGGCTATTTGTAGAACAAATAACCAGTAACAATATGACAGTATTCTTCAAGAATCAGGGGAAAGAAAACTGTAATGAGCTATCAGTTTTTGTCAATTACTTTGGGAAATAGAAAAAAATTTATATGTGATATTGTAAAGGATATAGAGAAATAAGTATCCTTTGTGGGGTTCTGAATGAAAGAGTAAGTTACAAAACACTTTGGAATTATTTATTGATTGTTACAATGCATAAACACTGACCAACTATGAAATTTTTCTCCTATCAACTGTTCCAAGACATACTTGCATAGGCATACTAGTTATCTGAATAAGCATGTGTTACTCCAGCATTGTTTTAATAGGCAAAGAATGAAAATAAGTCTCTCAGTCCCTATGAGGTATTAGCTTTGTGTTACTCTGACAAAATACCTGATATAATTAACTTAAAAAGAAGATAGGTTTATTTTCACTCACTTTACTTTTTGTAGGTGAGAAATAATGCTTTCATATCTATGGTAGAAGAACTTGTGGAGGAAGCCTCTTGCTTCTTGGTGTCCAGGAAGCAAAACGAAAGGAATGCCAGGGTCCCAATATACCTTTTTTTTTTTTTTTTTTGGTACTGAGGATTGAACTCAGGGGTACTCGACCACTGAGCCACATCCCCAGCCCTATTTTGTGTTTTATGTAGAGACGGGGTCTCACTGAGTTGCTTAGCACCTCACCATTGCTGAAACTGGCTTTGAACTCCCGATTCTCCTGTCTCAATCTCCCTAAGTCCTGGGATTACAGGCTTGAGCCACCGTGCTTGGCTACCCAATATACCCTTCTTGGTCACACACCCCAATGACCTACTTCCTTCCAGTAGGTCTCACTTCCTAAAGTTTCTATTGCTTCCCAAACATGTATTCCACACATGGGTCTTTGGGGGACATTTGAAATTCAAACTGTAGTAGGTAGACATATGTGTATTAATATTGAAAGATCTAAAGGTTATATGGTTAAACTTTAGTTATCAAAGGATACTTTTAGTATCATCTCTTTTATATAAATATAAAATAAAAAAGACCATAACTACCAGGTATGAAGGCACATACCTATAATTCCAGCAACTTAGGAGGCTGAAGCAGGAGGATCAAAAGTTCAAAGCCAGCCTCAACAACTTAGCGAGGCTCTAAGCAACTCAGTCAGATCCTGTCTCAAAAGAAAAAAATAGAAAGAGTTGGGGAGGTGCCTTAGTGGCTAAGCACCCCTGGGTTCAATTGCTGGAAAGACACACACACACACACACACACACACACACACACACACACACACGACTATAACTACAACTGCAGGAAGAGCAGACCAAAGGATGTATATAAGCAAACTTTTATTATGATTACCTCTGGGCAAAGGATGGGGTTGAAAGAGGATTTTAAACTTCTTCTGTGTCATTTGTTGTTTTATACATGTCTATACATTAAAACAACAATGATTTTGTTTATAATTGTGTAGTTAAAAAAAATTGGTAGTGGGATACTTTAAGGGATGATGCCAGAATTTTTGCAGTACTCACTGACAAATCTCATTTTTCTTCCAAAGCCGAAATTATTTTTAAAGAATAAAATTTTTATAGAAATATTATAGGTATTTTGAAAAGTATAATAGTAATAATGCATCATCTCTCTACCTACTACTTTTATGTAGCTACTTGTGATGTTACTGAATGAATCCTTTTTTAAGGCTGTTTCTAACACATCATTTTCACATTGTCACAATTATGATACTTCAATTTCAAGACCTTAATATTTTTGTTACATAGACTGCAGGTTTTATAGCTATAATTTGTTAAAAGCTATTCAAATATTCTCTAAAATCATCTAGTTTTAGGCAAGTTTTGGAGGCTGAGCAATGAAACTAAAAATGGGTTAATGAATATACTTGGTTTTGAGTTAGCTCAGCCTGTTGTAGATAAGAAATATGTATATAACCCTTAATAGCCAGGAGAAAGCTGATGAATCCTCAAGGAGAGGCAATATGTTTTAACATAGTTTTTCTCAGAATATGTTCTGAGTAATATCAATTTTCCAAGATGTTCCAGTTCCAAACTTTTGAAAAAAATGTTTAAAAAACAATGACTAATATATTTTTCTACCAAGAGTTCAATTTCTATGAAAGTTCTAGAAAATAATAAAAACTACTTAATATGGCTAAAGAGTTTTCTTCATGTATTTAACAGTTATATTCATTATCATCTATTGCTATAACAAAGTCAAGCTGCCTGAAAATTTAGCAATTTAAATCCTTGAAATCCTTATTGTTTCTTTGGGTCAGGAATTTAGGAGCAGCTAAACTCGATGTCTCTGGGTCAATCTCTTACGAGTTTGTAATCAAGACATTTGGTTGAGTCTCCAGTCACCTAAAGGCTTAATTGGCCCTGGAGGATTCACTTCCATGAAGATTCATCCACTCCTTGCCTGAAGGTCTCTCTTCCTCACCACATGGACCTCTAGCATAGGGCTGCTTGAGCATCCTCCCGGCAGAGAGAGAGAGAGAGAGAGAGAGAGAGAGAGAGAGAGAGAGCGCAAGAGGGAAACCACAACACCACTTTCTTGTTTTCCTTCCTAATGATTGTTATGACTTTGTGGCAGAAGTTAAGTTTTATATTGTTAAAAACAACTAAGTACAACCCACATTCAAAGGGAGGGAACTTAGATCCCACCTCCTGAAAAGAAGAGAATCAAAGAATCTGGACGTATTTTAAAACCACCAGAGCCACCAAATGCATTCTTATTCCTTAATACCTATTAACATTCTAAGGACCTCTCTAGGAACACTTGGTTACTGGGTCTTCACACCAGTGAAGAAACCTTTCTGCTGGAGAAAATAGGAGGACTGGCTGGCTCTGTATTCATACCTAAATGGAGACTTCATTTGCATCTCTTTAGGAAAAATGTGTTTAAAATATTGTACAAATGTATAAATAGGTTACCTATGATACATTTATGAACAAAGTATAATGAGTAGAAATATAATTGACAACATGTAAATCCTATAAAACTCAAGCATTTGGGGGCCTGGGGATGTAGTTCAGTGATGAAGCACCTGCCTAGCAGGTACAAGGCCCTGGGCTTGATCTTCAGCACTGAAAAACAAACAAAAACAAACAAACAAACACAAAACCAAGTAACTGGGGACAAGGTATTTGCTACTGAGGCAGGACAATAGTTTTCCCATAGGCAGACATAGGGCATTGGAAAGGAAAGGAGGAGAAGGGGACGTCATGCCAACCTGAAAGGAGACATTTGGGTCTGGAGGACATCCTGTGACTTGCTTCTCCATCACAGCTTCAATCATAGTGACTTCATCCTAGTTAGAGCATGTTTCTGTTCCTCATAGCTGCAACCACAACAGTGTTTCCTTAGATGCTCTTACCCCTAGCAACCACAAAGCAGATTTCTACCGAAAGTGTTTTCCCTTTCCAATAGATGTGTCAAAACCACCAGGAGACACTTGTTCTCTTAATTATGTAAATAGGGGATTGAAATTATGCACTTCAGATTGGTTTATTAAATCCAAACCTAAAAGAGCCTGATTGGTTCATACAAGCATCCCTCATTAGCATGGACCCCACCAATCACTCACATTGAGCCAGTAGATTAGCTTTTAAAAATACCTAGGTAAAGATTAGCCAGTGGTACCCTCTCTTGGGGCCCCTCTTGTGCTGGGGGAATCTTTCTCTACTTTAAATAAATCTTGCTACTCTACCCTCAGCTTGTCCATGGATCTCATTCTTTGAATTCACAAGGCAAAGAACCCATGTGACTGCCTAATTCCATGTTACACTACTGTAGCTTGATTTCCCCTCTGTTATATACATAGTCTTCCATCCATCCATTTATGTTATTCTTGACCACTTAATTTTCACTGGAACTACTCCATATATTTGTATACCATTTGAAGAAATCCCCTACTAACTTTTTGAAGAATATCACAGCCTTGTGAAAGGAGACACTCATGAAAACATTTTCTAAGAAAAGACTGAAGTAAATAGCCTCAATAGAGGTGAATAAGACCTTGGGTTTGAAAAGAAAGGATTGGGATAACTAGTATGCCTGGATAATATCTCCAAAAAAACCTTAAATTTAATTTTTCTCTCTGTCATTACCTTTGCTTTAACTTGTTAACCCTACTATTAAAAATCATTGTTAGAATAGCAATCCAATGTGTTAATAGTCTGTGTACAGGGTGGCATTCATTTAGTTGGTGAGATCTACATATATTCAATTCTATTTTTGAAAGCATTTTAAATACCATTCTCTATTCAGGAACAATTTATCAAATCAACCATACGGGAGAGAGCATACAGAATAATTTTATATCAAATACATGTTTATCTCTATGTGTGTGTGTAAATTTGATACATGAATATACACATCTATTCTGACATGGTCACATGCAAAGGGTGAAGGACTAGAAAAAAATCTAAAGGGTAGTCAGATTTCCTATGTGATTTCTTTTTGAGAAAATTGTTAAGAGGGAAAGCACTTAACATATGCTCAACTATTGACACAAACGCTTTTGCTTGCTCTCTTTTTAGGCTAATGAGGACACTTCCCTGACCCTCAGAATTGCACATTATTTCTCATTTGCTAGCACTGACCACAGAAAGCTCAGATAACAGGTCCTGTAATATGAATGAAATGAAAAAAGTACAAGCTGTGTAGGGGGTTTTGGGGGAGGAAATGCAGTGTATTGCAATAAATATGTGCTTTAGAGTAATTTTCTAGCCAACTAAATATTTCTGTCTTTGTGGCACTGTTATTTAACTCCATATATAAACTCCATAAATACATCAGTTTTCCCAAATGTAAAATAGGCATGATCATGTCTACTTTCAACAGTGGTGAAGAAGGGAAAATAAGATAATGCCTCTAAATTCTTACCATAGTGTCTGGCAAAATATTAGTCAACAAATAATAACAGCATCACCTGTTAGTTTTTTAGCTCCTACTTCATCACAAGTACTATGCCAAGCACATTTTATACATCATCTAAAAATCCTATTAATTCATAGCATTTAATCCCAGTTACTGACCAATAGAGAAGACCCCCAGCATTCAGGCTAAGATGCGTCTCTCATGTAGTTAGTACCCTCTCCAGTACTTTATGTAGAACATAGTGTTATACCCATGAAAAGCCTTTTTATATATTTTTTTTCTGCCACATTGATTAATTTCCAGATAGGATTAAGAAACACCCTATTTCAAAATTGTCTTAGATGTAGGGATTGTTTAAATGGGGTTACACTCTATTTCTTAAAGATGTTTAACTAGGATAATTATAAAAAATGATTTATGCACCTATTACTAGCACCCCAACCAGGCTTCAAAGAGAGTTCTAATCATGAAATCAGGAAAAGTGGACCTTTTCCTCCATTTCCTTAGTAGGCTCCTAGAGATCTGTTTTGGTGCTTGCCTCCCAGTAGTCACTAGTCTCTGTACTTTTATGTTTCTACCACTGTTTCATGAATATTTTGAGGACTAATGGAGAATATGGAATGATATCTGATACATATTGGGGTTCAGTAAGTGTCATTTGTTTGGATAATTGAATGGGTAAGTGAATGGATAGATAAATTTTTAAAAATAGGGGGCAGGATGTGGGGTGGGAAAAGGGTTGAAAGAAGATTCTGACAATGGTCATGAGCTACACAAAATGCATAATATTCTGCTTCACTGGTTATGGGGCTCCCAGGTTTAGATTGTGTTTATTACTCTGCTTACTATGGATTCTGGTGCTACCATAAGTAATTGAGTTTGCTCAGCTGTTATTTCACCTGCCTTCATGATTTTCAGAATGAATCTACAACCTGTTATGTTTTTCAAATTCATTAGTAGCTATAACAATACTTCCAAAGATTTCCTAGTGTGACAATCTCAACACACTATAAACTAGTGGACTTTTATTTTCTCTGATTAAATTTAGTGATTTTGTCTATTGATGGCTACTAGCTTCATCTCAGTGTCTTTTTGTTCATTTTTTTCAGAATAGTACCTAAATTGTTATGATCATTAATGATATTCTGTGTTACATCCAGAATGGATGAGTGATGAAGGACCATCCATAGTCTACTAGTATTTTTATTCTAGGTAGAAGCATCATCATGAGCAGTGATTTTTTCACTGTAGTCATAGAATACAAGGAAGTTTTTGCTTTGCTTTTATAAAAATTCTTTTTATTTATATATAAATTAAAAAACATTTTGACATGACTACAAAACATGGAATATAATTTGTTCTAATTTAGTCCCCAGCACTGGACATCTCCACCCCCACCCCATCACCCCTGTGCTCTACTTATCTTTCTGCAATTTATTTATAGTTTTTTTTTAAAATTAGTGTCTTGTGGATATGATTGATGTTGAGATTCACTGTGCTATATTCATGTATGTACATATAACAGTTCAGTCAGATTCATTTCACTGTTGTTCCTTTTTTCAATCCCACTTTCTTCCCCCTTCATCCCCTTCACCTATTCTAATCATTTATTTTAATGAAAATCTCTTTCCCTCTTTATTCTTTTGTCTCTCTCATTCACTGTCCTCCCTTATCAGTTAGTTTCCACATATCAGAGAAAACAATTAACTTTTAATTTTGGGGGACTGACTTATTTCACTTAGCATTATAATCTCCAGTTCCATTCATACAGTGGCAAATGCCATGATTTCATTCTTTTTTATGACGGAGTAATACTTCATTGTGTTTATATACCACATTTTCTTTATTCATCTATTGAAGGGCACCTAGGTTGATTCCACAGCTTGGCTATTATAAATTGTGCTTCTACAAACATCGATGTGGCTATATTCCTGTAGTATGCTGATTTTAAATCTTTTGAATATATACCAAGGAGTGGGATAGCTGGGTCATATGGTGGTTCCATTCCCAGTTTTTTGAGGAATCTCATTCTGCTTACCAGAATGGTTACACTAATTTGCAGTCACATCAACAATGTCTGATTATACCTATTTTCCAACATTTGTTATTATTTGTATTTTATTTATTTATTCTAATTATGTATATATTTCAGAAGAATACATTTTGCTTTGTTGTACACAAATGCAGCACAACTTTTCATTTCTCTGGTTGTACAGGATTAGCATTGTACCATATGTGCAGTCATATGTGTACTAGGGTAATGCTGTCCATCTCTCATTTCACCATCTTTCCTGCCACCATGGTGCCTTCCTCTTTTCCCTCCCATTTGCCTAAAATTTCTCCATTCTTCCCATTTTGCCCCTTCCCCCCCTCTCTGATAAATGGATCGCATCCATTTATCAGAGAGAACATTCGGCCTTTGGTTTTTAGAGATTGGCTTAATTCGCTAGCATGATATTCTCCAACTCCATCCATTTTTCTGCAAATGCCATAATTTTATAATCTTTTAATGCTGAGTGATATTCCATTGTGTATATATGCCACAGTTTCTTATTCATTCATCTATTGAAGGGCATCTAGATTGGCTCCACAGTTTAGCTATTGTGAATTGAGCTGCTATGTACATTGATGTGGCTGCGTCATTATAGTATGGTGATTTTAAGTTATTTGGGTATAGACTGAGGAATGGGATAGCTGGGTCAAATGGGGGTTCCATTCTAGCTGTTCTAAGGAATCACCATGCTGCTTTCCAGATTGTTTGCCCCAATTTGCAGTCACACCAACAATGTATGAGTGTTCCTTTTCCCCTGCACCCTCACCAACACTTATTGTTGTTTGTATTCTTGACAACTGCCATTCTGACTGGTGTGAGATGAAATATTAGAGTAGTTTTGATGTGCATTTCTCTAATTGCTAGAGATATTGAACACTTTTTCATATATTTGTTAATTTATTGTATATCTTCTTCTGAAAAGTGTCTGTTCAACTCTTTAGCACATTTATTAATTGGGTTGCTTTTTTGGTGTTAAGTTTTTTGAGTTCTAAAATCTTAGACCAATATCCCTAATGAACATAGATGTAAAAATTCTCAATAAAATTTTTCAAATTGCATTATTAAAAATCATATTAATAAAACAGTGTACCATGATCAAGTGAGTTTCATTCCAGGAATGCAAGGTTGGTTCAACATACGGAAATCAATAAACATAATACATCACATCAATAGACTTAAAGATAAGAATCATATGATTTTACCAATTGATGCAGAGAAAACATTTGGCAAAATAGAGCACCATTTCATATTCAAAACACTAGAAAAATTGGGGATAGTAGGCACATACTTCAACATTGTAAAAGCTATCTATGCTAAACTGAAGGCCAACATCATTCTAAATGGAGAAAAATTGGAAGTGTTCCTTCTAAAAATGGGAACAAGACAGGGATGCCCTCTTTCATCACTTCTTTTCAACATACTCCTTGAAACTCTAGCCAGAGAAATTAGACAGACCAAAGAAATTAAAAGAATACAAACAGGAAAAGAAGAACTCAAACTATAATTATTTGCTGACAACATGATGCTATACTTAGAGAATCCAAAAAATCTCACCAGAAAACTTGTAGAATAAAAGAATTCAGCAAAGTAGCAGATATAAAATCAACACTCATAAATCAAATTGATTTCTATATATCAGTAATGACTCCTCTGAAAGAGAAATTAGGAAAACTACCCCATTCCCAGTAGCCTCAAAAAAATTGGGGAATCAATCTGATAAGAGAGGTGAAAGACCTCTACAATGAAAACTATAGAACACTAAAAAGAGAAATCAAAGAAGACCTTAGAAGATGGAAAGATCTCCCATGCTCTTGGATAGGCAGAATCAATATTGTCAAAATGGCCATACTACCCAAAATGCTATACAGATTTGATGCAATTCTAATTAAAATCTCAACATCATTCCTTATAGAAATAGAAAAAGCAATCATGAAATTCATTTGGAAAACTAAGAGTGCCAGAATAGTCAAAGCAATCCTTAGCAAAAAGAGTGAAGCAGGAAGCATCATAATACCAGACCTTAAACTATACTACAAAGCTATAGTAACAAAAACAGCTTGGTATTGGCACCAAAATAGATATGCAGGCCAATGGTACAGGATAGAAGACACAGAGACAAGCCCACATAAATACAATTATGTCATACTAGACAAAGGCGCCAAACACATACATGGGAGAAAAGACAGCATCTTCAACATATGGTGCTGGGAAAACGGGAAATCAATATGCAGCAAAATGAAACTAAACCCCTTTCTCTCACTATGCACAAAACTCAATGTTGAGAACTCAAAGACCTAGGAATTAGATACCCTATGCCTAACAGAAGAAAAACTAAGCCCAAATCTTCATCATATTGGATTAGGCCCCAAACTCCTAAAGCACAAAAAATAAAAGCAAGAATAAATAAATAGGATGTATTCAAACTAAAAAGCTTCTTCTCAGCAAAAGATACAATCAATGAGGTGAAGAGAGAGCCTACATTTTGGGAGCAAATTTTTGCCACACACACACATCAGATAGAGCACTAATCTCCAGGTTATTTGTATTCTTGATAACTGTCGTTCTCAGTGGGGTGAGAAGAAATCACAGTGCAGTTTATATTTGCATTTCCCTAATTGCTAGAGATGCTGAATATTTGTTTTCATATATCGGCCATTTATATTTATTCTTTTGAGAAGTGTCTATTTAGTTGTTTGTCCATTTATTAATTGGGTTATTATTATTTTTTGGTGTTAAGTTTTTTGAGTTATTTTTATATTCTGGGTACTAATGCCATATCTGAGGAACAAGTGGCAAAGATTGTCTCCCATTTTGTAGGCTTGTTTATCTTGCTCTTGTTTCCTTTGCTGTGTGGAAGTTTTTAATTTGCTGCCATTCCACTTATTTATTTTTTATTTTATTTCCTGCATATTAGAAGTCTTTTTAAGGAAGTCAGTTCCTGTGATGAGATGCTGGAGTGTTTGGCCTATATATTCATCTTGCAGTTGTGGAGTTTCTGGTCTAAATCTAGGTCTTTGATCCACTTTGAGTTCATTCCCAGGTAGGGTGAAAGATTGGAGTCAAACTTCATTCTTCTACACGTGGATTTCCAGTTTTCCCAGTCCTATTTTTAAAAAGGCTATCTTTCTCCAACATATGTTTTTGTCGCCTTTGTCTAGTATCAGACAACTATATTTAGGTGGGTTTATCTCTGTGTATTCCATTCTATTCCATTGGTCTTCATGCCTTTTTTTTTTTTTTTTGATCCAGTACCTTGTTGTTTTTATTATCATAACTCTGTAGTATAACTTGAAATCTAGTATGAGATGCCTCCAGCATCAATTTTTGCTAAGAATTTTTTTGGCTATCCTGAGTATCTTATTTTTACAAATGAATTTCAAACTGCTTTTTCTATGAGAATGTCATTTGTATTTCGATGGGGATTGCATTGAATCTGTATAACACTTTTGGTAGTATGGGCATTTTGACAATATTAATTCTTCCTATCCAAAAATATGGGAGGTCTTTCCATCTTGTAAGGTCTTGTTCAATATTCTTCTTTAGTGTTCTGTAATTTTCACTGTAGAGGCCTTTCACCTCTTTTGTTGGATTGGTTCTCATTTTTTTGAGGTTATTATGCATAGGATAGTTAACCTAATTACTTTCTCAGCATATTAATTATTAGACCATAGGGACAAGATTAATTTATGTATGTCAATTTTGTTCCTTGTTGAATTCATTTATCAGCTCTATAAATTTTGTGGTGGAGTTTTTTGGGTTTTCTAAATATAGAAACCTGTCTTCAGCAAACAGAAATAATTTCTATCCCTTTTATTTCCTTCTTTTGTCTAACTGCTCTGGCTAAATTCTCAAGAACTATGTTGAATAAGAGTGGTGAATGTGGGAATTCTTGCCCTGTTTCTGTCTTTAGAGGCAATGCTTACAGTTTTTCTCCACTCAGGATAATGTTGGCCTTGCATATGTCATATACGGCCTTTACAATATTGGGACAAGTTCCTTTTATCAGTTTTTCTGGTGTTTAAACATGAATGGGTGCTGCATTTTGTCAAATATTTTTTTTTCATTTATTGAAGTAATTATGTAATTCTTGAACTTGATTTTGCTTACATGGTGAACTGCATTTACTGATTTCTATGTGTTGAACGAACCTTACACCCATGGGATGAAGCCCACCTGATCATGGTGCACTCTCTCTTTAATGTGTTTTTTGTATGCAGTTTGTTAATATTTTATTATGAATATTTCCATCAATGTTCATCAAGGTGATTGGCCTGAAGTTTTCTTTCTTTTATATCTCTTTGTTTTTGGTATCAGGGTGATACTGGCTTCATAGATTGAATTGGTCAGTATCCTTCCTTTTCTACTTCATGGAATAATTTGAGAAGGATTGATATTAGTTCTTCCTTTGAGGTTTGGCAGAAGTCAGTTGATTATCCATCCAGTCCTGAGTGGTTTTTTTTTGGAAGGCTTTTGATAGCTCCTTCATTTTTTTAACTTGATATCAATCTGTTTAATTTTTAATATACTTATGGTTCAATTTGAGTCAGTCATGTGTCTCTAGGAATTTGTTCATATCTTCAAGATATTCTAGCTCATTGGAGTATAAATTTCCAAAATAGTTGCTGATGATCCTCTGAATTTCAGTAGTGTCAGCGGTGATATTTCCCTTTTTAGTTTGAATGTTGTTAATTTGAGTGTTCTCTCCCTGTCTGTTGGTTAGTTTAGCTAAGAGTTTATCAATATTGTTTATCCTTTCAAAAAACCAAATTTTTATTGGTCATTTATATTTTTTAATTCTCAATTTCATTGATTTTGGCTCTGATTTTAATTATTTCCCATTTTCTGCCGAGTTTGGTGTTGATTTGTTCTTTTTCTAGGGTTTGGGTATAATGTTAGATTATTTAGTTGGTATCATTTTATTCTTTTGAGGTATGAACTCAGTGATATAAACTTTGCTCTTAGAACTGCCTTTATACTGTCCCAGAGATTTTGATACGTTCTATCAATATTCTCACTTGTTTCTAAGAATTTTTTTATTTCTCTCCTGATTTCTTCTGCTATCTACTCATCATTCAAAAGTTTGTTACATAATCTCCAGATGTCAGAGTGGTTTCTGTTTTTTGTCTTATCATTGATTCCAAATTTATTTCCATTATAATCTGACAGAATGCAAGGTATTACCTCTATTTTTTTGCATTTACAAAGATTTCCTTTGTGATATAAAACATGGTCTGTTTTAGAAAATGTTCCATGTGCTGTTCAGAAGAAAGTCAATTCAGTCATCAGTGGATGAAATGTTTTATACATGTCTGTAATGTCCATATTATTAATCATGCTTTTTAGTTGTGAAGAATCTTTACTTAGTTTTTGTTTGAATGAACTGTCTAGTAATAAGAGAGAATTGTTAAATTCATCCAGTATTATTGAATTGTGGTCTATTTGATTCTTGAGTAGGGTTTGTTTCATGTAAGTAGATGCATCATAATTTGGGGCATACATATTTACAATCATTATATTTCATTGTTAAGCATTATGATGTGAATATCTTGGTCTCTTCTGATCAATTTTGGCTTGAAATCCCCTTCCTCTGATATGAGAATAGCAACCTCTGCTTGTTTTCAAGTACCATTTGCATGGTATGTTTTTCCTTTCCTCAGTCTGAGAATGTCTTTGCCTGTGAGGCAAGTCTCTTAGAAATAGCATATTGTTCAGTTTTGTTTTGTTAATCCAATCTACCAACCTATGTCTTTTGATTGAAAAGTTTATGCTGTCTACGTTCATTGTTATTGTAGAGAGATGCTCTTTATATCATGACATTTTGATATATTTCTAATGTTGAAATAAGACTTGATTATACTTTAATTGACTATTCTTCTAGTGTAGTTTATCCCTATGCTGGTTTTCATTTTAATTTTTCATTTCTTCTTCATGAAATATTTCATTTAGTATGTTTTTTTGTGCAGGCTTTCTGGTTATGAATTCTTCAAGCTTCTGTTTATCATAGATGATTTTTACTTCATGCTCAATTCTGAAGTTTAATGTTGCTGAGTATAGTAATCTTTGTTGGTATCCTTTTTTTTTTTCTTTTCAGAATTTGGTATATATTATTCCAAGCCCTCCTGGATTTTATAATCTGGGTTGAGAAATCAGTTGAAATCCAAACTGGTTTACCTCTAAATGTGTCCAGTCATTGTTCCCTTGCAGATTTTACAATTTTATTCATATTCTCTGTGTTAGGCATTTTCATTATATTGTGTCTTGGAGTGGATCTGCTTTGATTCTATTTGTAGTTGTATATGCTTCTTGTATTTGAATTTTCCTCTCATTCCTTAGATTTGGAAAATTTTAAAATATTGTTTCATTGAAAAGGTTCTAAATTCCTTTAGTTTGTATTTTATTTTCTTCATGTATATCAATAATTCTTGAATTTTGTATCTTAATGTTATCTCATATTTCTTGAATATTCTGGTTGTGATCTTTTAATATCTTTTCTTTATGGTCAACTTTATTTTCAGGATTATGTGTTGTCTTCAAAGCCTGAAAATCTACCTTCAAAGTGGTCTAATCCATTGGTAATGCTTTTAACTAATTTTTAAATTTAGTTTATTTTTTTTCTTTCCAAGTTTTCTGTTTGTTTCTCTGCCAGAATCTCTCTTTATTAAAGCAGTCTTCTGCTTCCTGTATTTTCTCTCTAGTTTCACTCCTTAAATCTTCTTTTAGTTCGTTGAACACTTTAACTATGAACTTTCTAAATTCTTTCTCTGGCATTTCCTGCACTGTGGTGTCAATGGAGTCAGTTGTTGAAGCATTTATAAACTGTTTGAGGTGGTTTGGTTATTTGCTTTTTCATATTGTTTGTATGTCTACCCATGTATTGGGATAGTTGTCACTTCTTTTTTTAAAAAAAAATAAAGAACTACTTTGTGAGTTTCTTTCCCTTAAGAGCCCTGGGTTGAGGGACTCTCCAGATAATGATACTTTAACTCAATATGAGACCTCTGCTGATTTCAATAGCAGCACCACTTTGAGAGATATCATTGAACCCTATTTACTATAATTACTACTGAACCAAGCCTCATACCTTTAACCTTAAGAAAAATAAAAAAATTGTTGATATTGCTTTTTGAGGTCCTCAAATCGAGACTTTTAGTAATGTTCTGTAATAGGTTGAAAAATTAGTTGTTAAATTTTATGAAACTGTTCTAACATTAAATAAGAGCTAAAAGTGAGGAAGAAGAAAGCTTGGGCAAAAAAAGAGAGAAGAAATAAAGAGAAAGGAAGGAAGGAAGGGAGGGAGGAAGGAAGGAAGGAAGGAAAAAGAAAGAAAGAAAGAAAGAAAGAAAGAAAGAAAGAAAGAAAGAAAGAAAGAAAGAAAGAAAGAAAAATAATACACATTTTTCTTTCTACCTTGGTAGAAAGGAGAGAAAGCTGGATGGTGGGTATTTGAGGTATTTGAGTAGTGCAAGAGATTGAAGAGGGAGGGGTAAGAGGAGCAAGTATAAATTAGAGTCAGGAAAACAAACAATGATTTCAATTCATGCTTTAAACCATTAGAAGAATTACATTCAGATGAGTTGAAGGTAACAACTATCAATAAAGTTAGAGTAATATATATGATCAAAGTTGAGATTATAGTCATTTATAGTAAACCATGCTGAGATGAAGAAAATTCTTGTTGAATCTTGGTTTAGATTTTATCTAGGGTTCTGTAGTGAGGGGACTCAGGTGGTTCACCTGGCTTCTACTTTCCACTGCCCCAGGTTCTAAATGGTGGGCACAAATTCCCTGTTGACTATGACTAATGAAGCATCCACCAGTGTTCTCACCATGTCATTTCATTTGCCAGTTTTGACCACAGGTTAGTTTGAGAGCAGGGTCAGACTGGGAGTAGTTGCTCCCTGTTTCCTAGGATCAGGCAACTTTCTGCCATAACTGACTTCCCTCTGGCTATGTTAGGGATCCAGATGCCTTCCACTTAAGCTTCCTGGGATACCGAGGCAACTTCTCCTAGCAGCTTGCTGCTAGCTGCTGCCACCATCTGAGAACCAGACCTCTATGTCACTGGATATTCAGGCAGCTTCTCTCTAGTAAGTACAATGTGATCAAGGGACTAGTCCCTCTAAGCTTCTTAGGACTCAGATAATTTCACACAGTGCCTCATTCCAAAGTCAGTTGTCAGAGCTTTGTGGTCCTGATGGTTTCACTTTCCTTTGCCTGGGACTGGTGGAGCTGTGCTGAGCTTTCTGCCTTTGCCCTGGTCATGAGACTGAGCAGAGCTCTGGGTTAGGTGCACTTCCCTGCACAGGTCTGCTCTACCTCACTTCCCTTGTTCCAGGGGAGGGTGGTGCTCAGCAATATTCAGCAGTAACAAACTCTGTACAAGTTCTTTCTAGCCAGATTCTGAAGAGATCTCATTGCAGGGGACTTCCCTATGGTTTAATTTGCAGCTGTCTGGGTATGAGAAGACACTGTATTGACTTAAGGTGATGACCAGTGAGGGCTCCATGGGATGGCTGTGGACCCCTGGCTCAGCTTTATTTTATAATTTTATTTTGAACTGTTTGATCTGCTTTAAGGACACTTCTGTTTGCATCACACTTTAATTTTGTCTGCCTTTCCAAATGTTTTTCAGGGGATGAGCTTGAGAGTTTTCTGCTCCTCCCTACTCTTTCTTTATCCCTCTGGTGCCCCACCTCTCCCCCTACTGGTTTTGGTTCAGGGTAAGGAGACTCTTGTTAATTTTTTATTCTTATGAAGTGGGACTGTTCAACCATGTTAAGAGTTCAGACTCAAGATTTTCTGTAATTTTGGCTTGACTCGTAGCCTTATCACATTAGAACTCTGTGAATTGGAGCTCGATAATTTAAGTTTTTCTCATTTTCAAATGGAAATGACAACAACAGCAACAATAATGTTATATGTTTTATATCAAGATTAATTGAGTTACTGAAGATAATGATCTTAAGATAGTTTGTGGTTCATAGTATGTATTTGGTTTACTTAGCAAAGACTTCAATATTCTTGCTCATATTATTTGAGATGTTGTGAGTATATATTGTTCACAATTCAAACACATGAGAACTCAAAACTAAAACAAAAGAAGAATAAGCAGTAGTGTTGCTTCTTTTCCATACTCAGTCTACTCCCAGTATTAAAAATCAGATATCTTTTCTTTCTTCCTTGGGAATCACTGAACTCCTGGATGTTATTGATTGATAATATCTTACAAATATTATCTACCAGAGAGAAAAGTCAGAGATGTGGCCTGAATCTGTTCAGCTCCTTTGCTCTACCTTTGCAGGCATTTCTAATGCCAGTTGGATAAGTTCAAAGTTGACCAATCCATAAAAGTCTATGAAAAGGACATTAGGACTTTTTCAGGTGTATTATAAAGAATAACAGTCATTTTTCCTTGAAATGTCACTTTTTATTTCTGTTAAGAGACAGAATTCTGAGTTGGATGGATTATAGTACTGTCTCAAAATGGCATTTCTTTCCTGAAAGGAACTGACTATAGACAAATGTTTATGTTCTAGCAGCAGAAGCATCATTGATTGTCAATAGGTAGAATGAGGATGAGAGTTTAGGTATAAAAAATTTATGATTTGAAGATGTGAGCAAAATTACTATTTATTTTAAAATATACTAAAGCTTCCCCCTCTTTGATGTCTTTCTGGAAGATCAGGATACCTGATTTATACTATTGTACTATTTATAGTATTTTGTTCTTTTTAATTTATTATTTTAAATTATAAAAAATTCTTTTCACTGATAAAAGCAAAAAATAGTAAATGTTTATGGGGTAGCATGTGATATTTGAATGTATGTATATATTGTATAAAGTTCAAATCAAGCTAAACATATTTATGTCCTCCAACATTTATCATTTTTTAAAATATATTTTTAGTTGTTGTTTTATTTTATTTATTTTATTCTTTTATTTATATGTGGTGCTGAGAATTGAATCCAATGCCTCACACATACTAGGCAAGTGCTCTACCACTGAACTACAACCCCAGCCCCAACATTTATCATTTTTGATGGCAAAAACATTCAAAATCTTTTCTTCTAACTCTTAAAAATATAGAGTACATTATCATTATCTATACTCATCCTTTGTATAATAATGTACTAGAACTTCTAAAAAAACATTTGTAGCATAAACTTTTAAAATACTATTTATAAGTGATCAAGAGATTTAATTATTTTGGATGCTTTACTAGAATAAATTCTTGGCATTTTCTAAGGCCAAATATGAATGATAAATTTACATGTACTGAACATGTGGAGTGTTGCTTCTTACCGCACTTCCTTTTGAATGACCTTCACAAAATTGTTGGGAGGCATGTTGATGAGAATACTAAGGCTTCAAGGATTCAAGTGTCTTGCGAAGTTCACTTAGCCAGTTAATACAAGGCATAGAGGAGACCCAGTTCCCTGGATTTTCTAGTAGTGTGCTTTTCCCTGACTTCCCACCTTTAGTAGAGAAAAATTTAAAACCATTCAAGAAAAGCTTCCTTAGTAAGACTATATCTGAACATCCTAAAATTGGCAATGATTGTTTTAGTTCTTAGGGACAACATCTTTTTTTTTTTAATTGAGTTGTTCTTTGTTTTTCTTTTTTATGTATGCAGAAAATTAGAATGAGATCACAACCAAAACTAAGTGCCAGTTGAGACCAATTTCAGAAGAAAAGAAATGTGAGTGCAGATGCAGATGCAAAGCAATTAAGTATCTTCACCAGAAATAATTGGACTATTGGATTTAAAAATACATTTAAAAATATAGCTGACCTAGTTTGATATATGTAACTGTTGGGTTTTCCTTTAAATTTAAAAACTATTTTCAAACTGCATCCTCTCTATAGGTTTGTACACCTGGAATTTAAAGATGAAAATACCCATTTTCACTTTCTCAACGAACAGTGTTGCTACCTGCATGTATTCTGGGTATTGATTTGGAAGGATAGCTATGCTTTGATCCAGCTTGCCTGTCTCATTGTCCTACTTATTTTCTTATTTTGGTTATCTTCTTTCTAAACTTCTATGTATTATTAAAGTAATTACCTGTGATTATTTTGTTGCAGCAGTGCTTATAACATTCCAATATCTCATAAGACACATTTATTTTGACATGTTAGGCAGCCAGAGTATGTGATTAGAATTAAATATTAGAAATACAAATTAAGAAGAATGCTAATTTATTTTGTTATGAAAGCTTACTAACTCAACAAGATTCATTTTTTTAATCTATTTTGAGTATCTAGTGTAAGCAATACCATGTTCATAACACACAGCTCATTAGGTAAAGTAATTTAGCAACAACAACAACAAAAAAACTGTCCAATGAATATTAATAACTTATAAAGGCATGAATAAAATTGAATTTATGTGAAAAAGTATTTGCCCATGTCTAGGTATAGGTGATAATAAATTTCTACATATTCCCTAGAAATAGAGAATTTCATTGTTTTACTTAAGCTTTAACTTTTAAGAATACTATATAACACTAAAATTTTAAAAAACAATGAACCCTAACTTTCGCCATGTTGACATCTTTTCCAAGAAATCAGCACTATCTTAGATCAATTTGCCATTTATTTACTTATTCTCGCAAAGTTTTATATACAGCTATTCTCTAGACTGGTACAGATGAATTTTTGAAATCAGGAAGGAATTTGAACCTAAATATATATATACACACACACACACACACACACATATATTCATATACATATATGTGTGTATATATAATATATACATATATTTAAATATATATACAATTTACAAAGCAAATATGCATATAAATAATATATACATATATACTGCATATATACTCATATATACATATATGTGTGTATTTTTTGAATATCTGTCTTAAATCTGGTTGTCCACCATTATATATCTTTACATGGTTGTCTTCTAGTTACCTAAAGTTCTAGAATTCAGTCTATATACTATCCATGGAACATTCTTTATGGTACATGCATAACATAACCAATTTTCAGGGAGAAGGATGGTTTTTTTAAAAAGTTTGTAAATATTTTTTACTTTTTTCTGTTAGACAAATGCTGGTCTTCGCATGGATAAGTCTTTTGAGTTGGAGTTCTTTTATTGGGCATCAGCTGATAATCTATGTAATCTTAATTGTTTCCATCCATGGGTAGCTTTCTCAAATGCTTTCACTTATTCATTTTTCTGTTTCTTTGTTTAGAGTTGGTTTCTCCTACTACGATATAAGTTCTAGGAGGTTTGAGATTTTTGTCTACTTTTTTTCTGATA
This sequence comes from Geosciurus inauris, assembly GCA_004024805.1. Lineage (NCBI taxonomy): Eukaryota > Metazoa > Chordata > Mammalia > Rodentia > Sciuridae > Geosciurus > Geosciurus inauris. The sequence continues at coordinate 24,567 of PVHX01008539.1, read as the reverse complement.
TTCCTCAGTGATACGTTGAACAACAACATTTTCCCTGCCCTTGAATAACTCAATTATTTTTCTGTTACAATGCTGAAGAGTAAAATAAGTTTTGTGAAGTTGAGTATAAAAAATATAAATTTTAATCAAACTCAGGCATTTTACATGAACACCTCCAGTCTTCCTAGATTACTTATTCGAGGGTTGTTATGAGGATCAAAGATATAACAATTATGGATTCCTCAGATAAATTCTCGTCACATTATAATCATTCTGTTGTTGTTGCCCGTTTCTCTAACAGTTCCATGTGTGATTTTTTTATTTGCCTGAATTGTCTATAATTTTAAAGAATGTAATTATACTTTTAAAATTCACAGTATAGTTATTTGATTCAAAAGGTAAAGTATAAAAATTTATCAATTGAGAAGCTAGTTTCCACTCCTGCCTTTTGACTCATTCGTTTTCACCTACTTTGGTAATAACTTTTTAAAAGTTTCATATTTAATCTGCTAGTGACACTTTAAGCAAATAGACTCAAGAAGCCTATTTCATTAGTATTATTAATGACTCTTTGAATTGATATTTTTATATTTATATCTTACATATTTAAAATAGTATGCATTCTTTCCAAAGTTCCTTTGCTGAACCAGAGGGTGCATGGTTAGTAATTATACAGTGTTATTGGAAAGGCAGCACACCTTTAATTGGGAACAATCTCCACCATTCAGATTCAGTATTCTCCAAATGTGCCAATTTCTCCACCTTACTCTCCGACAATACATGAGCTCAGAAGGGACATCAGAGTAGGACTACGTTTGCCCACATAGAAGTTTGCTAACAGGAAATTTGCACTGGTCTTTATTGTGATGGCTGAAACAGTTCTTTGTAGCTTCTGGGTAATCCTCCTTCCTTTTCTTCCTTTCATAGGTGTTAGACATGCATTGCACTTAGAGTGTAAGTGCCTCTCCCCTATTCTTGTACTTGTCTTTTATCCCTGATGTTTATCTCCAATAAATCTATTGCACATTTACAGCTCTCTTGATATGTGCTTCTTGTAGGACTTGAACGGCTTCAGTTGTTTCAGAAGTGGTTTGAGAAAGCATTCAAGGAAGAAGTGAAGGGCTGGGGCTGTAGCTCAGTGTCAGGCACTTGCCAAGCATGTGTGAGGTACTGGGTTCAATCCTCAGTACCACATAAAAATAAACAAATAAAATAAAGGCATTCTGTCCATCTACAACTACAAAAAATAAAAAAAAAGAAGTGATTTGAAGACTTCATTGCTTACCTCCTAATTGGCATGGGAACACCAGCCTGAGTATGATGTGGGGCTCAGAAAATCCCTTTCAAACATGGAGGACTAATTGTTAATGCTTTCTTTATTGATAATCTACTATGGAGTGGAATTCCCCACCTGCACAATGATCCAGGCATTTGAAATACATGGAAAGAACAACGCCTATAAGGAGGGTGGACTTGTCCGTTTACTACTAAGTTGTTTACCCCTGTAAAGGGAAAATTAGAAATGGAAGGGTAGGGAACAGATGGTTAATAGTCAGGCATGAAGCCAGAGGACCTCTGTGATAACTTGGAAGGAGACCCTCATCCCATTCTGTGAAAGAGCTGACACAGCTGAATAGCTGCTAGCTAATAGCTCTCTATTAATGGCTGTAAAAAACATTTAAACACTAGCCTAGGAAAGTCTGTTCTAATAAGATCAGGATCCTGGCTTATAAAATCTGGTTCACTGAAGCCTCAGATGGGAACATCTGTGTGCTAATCCCAGGGATTTTTCACACTTGTGAACATACACACCTTTAAGTGATCCATGTTCTTGTATAATCCCTTACTCTTGACTGTGAGTGGGATCTCTGACCTACTTATAAGCACAATAGAATTTGGCAAAAGGAGATGGTACAGCACTTGCATAGCACTTGCATGAGTCCCTCAGTTCATCCCCAGGCTGGCAGAAAGAGAGAGAGGGAGAGAGAGAGGGAGAGGGAGAGAGAGAGAGATAAAGAGAGAAGAGAAGAGAAGAGAAGGCAATGGTGATAAGTGATCACTCCTGTGATTATGTTTCATTATGTAAGGCCCCATTTTCACAGATTGGGCAGATTCTCTTTCTGGCCTTAAAGAAGAAAACAATCAAATACAGAGGGACATGGCAGGAAATTCATATATCCTTTAAGACCTGGGAGCCAGTAAGAAACTTTGAACCTCAGTTGTTCAGTCATAAGAATATAATTCTTAAGAAAATTGAGTTTGGAAGTAGTTACCCACCTACTCATGGACAAACCTCCAAATAAGAGTGACACTTTGATTTTAGCTATGTAGGAACCTTAGCTTAACAACTAAGCTATGCCCGGACTTTTGACCTAAAGAAACTTTGAGAGGATAAATGTGAGTTGTTTTAAATCACTAAGTCTGTGGCAATTGTTATACAGCAATAAAAAAACTAATACAGGTCAGTGGACTCCTTTAAACCTTAATTGCTTGCAAAGGTACACGCCCCTTTCCATTAAGGGCTTCCTCCATCAAGGAGGACACTGTAAAGGTCTCTACTCTGCAAGGCAGCAGATACCCCCTTAGGAGTTACCACACTTCTTCTGCTGGTGGTAAGGTCAATAATTAGGTTAAATCTCAGTATAACGTGGCTGGAGAAAGCTGATCCTGATAATGGAAGAAAGAGATTACATTCAAAGGAGCTACAAAAATTGGTTAATGTGTACCAGCTGGATTCAAGGGCATGCCCCTAAGATTGGATTTTGAGGTCACTTGGTCAAGGCAGAGCTTAAGTCAGAACAAACGAGAATTCATTGATTTGTGTATCTTTTATTGGAACATAGGATTTACCACTACTGCTGAGACCCCAGGGGATAGGAATAAGTCAGCATTAGAGTGGCAATTAAAAAGCCTGTAGGAAGTGATGGCCCAGGCTAAACAGAATGAAAATGCCTGAGTTTTCCTGACAGATGGTAGAGGAAGGAATAAGATAGGTGAGAGGAGTGGGCATTCTGGAATGTCTTATATTAAATAAGACAATGAGATCAACCAGAAGATTTTGTTGCATGGAAGGACACAACAGTCATTAAGACCTTCAAAAATAGCATGAGCATCACTAAAGACTGTAGTTTTAGCTTTCTTCTGCAGCCCAGGGCTGATGGCAGGAGAAGTGCTCACAGAATTGAGTTCATTAAAACCAAAGGGAGTAATAGGGTCCTAAGGAATGCATCCCATGTGGAAGTATTTGATTAACTAACGACAGAGGATAATAGTTACTATAACGCCTGCAAAGTTGGAGGGGCAGCCTTGGAAACTTGCAAGCAATTGTGGGGATGGTTATTACATCTCCAGGACAAAATAGATCATTATCCAATGAGGGAAAAGCTTCACAGCTACATACAGAACAAAGCAACAGTTGGGGAACATGAGTCTGAAGGTAGTCACCTCTATAAAAAAGTCACGATCTCTTGCCCAGTCCTGCATTTGCATAAATGTCATTTTATGAAGCCCATTGAGTAAGGATATGTGGGTTCCAAGCAGAAGGATGATATAATAATTCCACAAATGCAAGCTGTAAATACTCGTCTAGTCCTGTGGAAGAACCTCTCAGTAGTTGGTAATGATGCACTGTGGAGTGTATAAGCCCTAGTGGGAAAATTACAACACAGGTCATTAGCTATTCAGAAGGGAATTATTTGGCTTCTGAAAAACAGCTCTTGCTATGTAACTGAGTCCTGGTAGGCAAAGACTGTTGTCCATGGAGTAACAAGTGGCCATGCATTCAGAATTATCCATCATAAAGTAGATTCTGATGGACCCACCAAGTCCTGAAGTTAAATAATCTCATCAGTATTTCTTTTATTCTAAGATGAAAGGAAATGATATATCCTGAGCAGAACACAAGGGCATGAGTATGACATATAAGCAGGTAGCTCAAACCAGCATGTCACCAACAATGGCACCAGTTCCTCTCCCCCACTTTACCCCTTCTTAATGCCTAATGAGGGCTCCCCTATGACCAGTTGAAAAGGGAATAAAAGCTATAGTCTTTGGGATGGATCCATTTGACATGAGGGTGAGTTTTGAAAATTGATAGTGGCTATATTACAGTCATTATCAGGAGTGACTCTTGTTTTATGTCATGCCTTGCCGTGGGTCTCCCAATGAGTTGGGGTCCCGGGGGACGAAAGTAAGGGGTCCTTAGGAAGGACAAAATGGGGTCACGCAGGACGAGGTATGGGGTGGTCGGTCACAGAGTCACTTCACCCAGGTTCTGGGGACTGGTAAGACTGCTCTACCAGAGCGAGATGCAGAACCTGTTTATTCCAGAAAGTACAACAGCTTATGTACGGTCCTTGGATCAATCATGGCCCCGAGGTTACAACCAATGGGGTACTGCTCTATGTCAGGTGTGCAGTCCATCAGCATAGAATGGGGAAAGAGGGAGGGGAGGGGTTCAAGGTATGGAGAGTACTCCTACAAGTGACTGAAACACAGTGGAGATGGAAATCCTTCCTAACAGGTGGAGTTTCAAGCAAAGCACTTAGTTATCTACTTTCCAAGAAAGAAAAAGTGGCCTCAAGTAAAAACATACAAATTCTTGGGCTAAGATCAATCGTCTAAGGTTGGAAAAGAAAATGATTATAGAGTACCAATGTCAGGGAGGTAAGGAGTGGAAATACGTGGAAAACATGGGTGAGAAGACACAAAATTGCAGATGTCAGTGCTGACAAGAAATCATCCACTATTGCTGAGTTACTGAATAATCCAGTGGACAAAATGATTTAGCCAATGACTTTAGACAGTTTTTGTCATTGATCTTCCCACAACTGGCATGATAAGTATATGAACAGATGGGTCACAATGGAAGAGATGGGAGCTGCACATTAGCTCTGTGACATGTATTGCCACTTAACCAAGCCTGATTGAGCCACTGCCACTTCTGAATGTTCGACCTTGTAGCAACAGACACCAAGTGGACACTTGTTGACAATTCAATCACACTGATGTTGTTCTATTCTGGAAGGACAAGAAGTTCACTTCAGAGGGACATATTATCATTATGGGTAATGGTTATGGCTTTGACTTTTCTTCCCACAAAGCTTTAGTATACACCACTATCTAAAGGCTTACAACAAGTCAGATCTACAGATTATGAAATCTTATAACATCCAACAAGGGGAACTACTTCATTACAAGTGTGAAATGAGCCACTCATTGAATCACATGCCACATCATCCAAAGGCAGCTAGTGTCATAGAACGTTCGAGTAGACCTCTAAGGGCATAGCTGGAGCCACTTGGATGGCAATATTGTGCAAGAACAGATTGCTATACCTCGGGACATAACATATACCCTGTATCAAAGGTCTAATTAGAAAGAATAAATGAACTCAAGAACCAGAGGTAGGAAAGGAGTGGCACCACTACCCATCTTCCATTACTCCCAGTTACCAACTTGGGATTTTGTGCTTTTCATTAGAGGTTCTAGTCTGTAAAAGGGACAAACTTGGTCAAGGGAACAGGAGAGGTCCCATTATACTACAAATACAGCTGTAATCTGAGCATTTTGCTCTTTGTATCTAGAAACCAGCAGGTGAGAAGAGGTGTCACCATCTTGGCAGGAGTAATTGACCCTGATCTCCAGAATGAAGTAAAGCTGCTTTTATTATGAAGGTCCAGAGAAGAATATGTGTGGAATTCACATGATACAGTAGGATGCCTTTTCACAGTTTGTTGTTCAGTTTTAATGGTGACTAGGCATGTGCAGCAATCCTCCTCTGTTTGTTATGATCACCTAGAGTTCAGGTCTATTAAGAATGGGCATTTGGGTCACATCATTGGGTAAGCCAGTTACAGGTTTGTAATTTATTCTTCCAACCTTCCTATTTAAAAAAATAGAAGATTTTTCAGTACAAGAGGCCCACAAGAATGAGGAACTGCTTCTTGAAATGTGTGGAGAGACTCAATGAGATACATAAAGGGTGAGGTGTGGTGGTCATGGAAGTGTACCACTTAGATATCCCTGCAAAAAAACCTGCTGCAAAAAAGGCAATTAGCCTCCAGTTGCTACATTTTTGAGATCCACCACAGTGTTCACATAAATCCATGTTCTTCCTGGGCTACCTCTAGCTCATAACTGAGCATATCAGAGCTACTAAAGATGGGCAGTTTCTACCTGACACAGACTCTGATGATGGTCAAACCTCACTTCAGGGCTGTATTTCTCTCCCTACCCAGGCTTCCTTTCTTCCTTCACTTCTTTCAGATATGCCAGACTTACATCAGAAGCTGAAAGATTTCTTGCTCCTTCTCTCCCTCATAATCCTCTTCAGGCTTTCCTTCCAGTAAATCATTTGCATATCTAATTACTCCTTGGAATCTGCTTCTCACAGGATTTGAACTGACAAGTCAGATAATGCCTATGGAAGCTCTCATCATTGTGACTAAAACTAAGCATTCTATCGTGCTATAGAAATTATTCACATCTTAAGCCACTTTCTCATACTTCTTAACCATAGAGCCATGAATATTTTTGCATGCATGTAGGTCTGATTATGTAAACAAAAGGAAATAGTTATCTCATTAAATATTTATACTATTTGTTATAGAAGTAAAGAGAAGCCAAGTTCAAATATAATGTTTTATATTTTATAATATATCCTTTTTCTGCTTAAAGAAAAAAAAAGTGAGCCCATGTGGTAGTGCACTCCTGTAATCCCAGAGACTACGAAGGCTGATGCAGGAGGATTGCAAGTTCAAGACTAACTTCAGCAATTTAATGAGGCCCTAAGGACTTAGCAAGACCCTACTGGGAGCATGGCTCAGTGGGTAAGCATCCGTGGGTTCAATCCCTGGTACCAAAAAGCAAAACAACAACAACAACAACAACAAAAAAAAACCAGAGAGAGAGAGAGAGAGAGAGAGAGAACTGTTTAAATCATCTTCAAAAGCAAATACTTATAGGTATATAGTTGTAGGTATCATTGCAGGTACAAAGGGTGGGTTGGTGGGACTTCCTCTGTTTCTTATCTGACAGCTGCAGTAATCTGTGATAATTAATTGAAATGAATTGTGATACCAAGTAATTACAGCTAAGTTTATACCTGTAGCAACAAATACAAAGAGTTTTAATAATGCTGATCTCATCACTTTTGCATTCACCTAAAAATAATAAAGCATTTAAGTCACTGCTATGTTAACTTTGGATTTACACACACACACACATATCTAAATCACAATTTCTTTAGGGATCATTTTATCTGCTTATGAAGGATATATATTTTAGACATCTGGTTAAGAAAGAAAATGCAAGAAGAGTTATTTCTATTCAATATAATGTTTGTATCATGCTGAGTTGATTTCTTTAGAAAAATGTGTTGTGTGTTTGGGAGCCTTTCCTGTGCACACCCTCTAGTGAAGTACTATGCCTGTAACTTCAGCCCCAGCTGAGTAGACATAAACACTGAACTATACTACCTGACCTTTCACTATAATCAAAGCTACATCTCTAGTCCTCATTTCTCTTTATTCAGCTTTTTTTGGAGTTCCAAATGACTACCTAGAGTTACCTCAGTGCATTCTGTTGTATAATAAAGAATATGGCTATTCTTTGTTCTTCGCCTTTGGGAGAGACACTCTAAATCCTTGGATTTCTCAAATGATAGTAGTATCTTTGATATTTATGGTAGTCACAGTGGCCCACAACAGAGTTCATGCTAATGAGATAATTCATGAAAAACCTCTAATTGTTTATGTTAATGAGATGAGTTAGGATGAGGATTGGCCAAGTCACAAAGACCGTCCCGGTGATTAGAGGGTTGAGGTTTGAGCCACGTAGTACCAGCCTGAGAAAGGGGCTGGAGATTGAATTAACCTTTGTGACAGATGATTCAAGCAATCATGCCTATATAATGAAAACCCAGTATAAATAAAACTCATAAAAATATCTATATGATGAAGCTCGGTACAGACTTTTGGTGGATGATAGGCAGATATGCCAAGAGGATGATCCATTCTCAAGATGTAGAAGCTTCATGTGTGGAATCTTCTAGATCTCATTCTGTCTTTCTTTATTTGTCTGGTCACCTGATTTTTATCTTTTGTCACAAAACTAAAATATAAATATAGTGCTTTTCTGAGTTCTGGGTTATTCTGGTGAATTCTAAATCTGAAGGATGGGCCCTTAACCTAACTTTGACATACGGTGAAGTTTGACCTGTTAGCATCAGGAAAGCACTGCATACTCTTTACATTCTAAAGCATAATCATTCTTTCCTAAAACCAACCATTTTATTGGCTGAACTTCCTATTTCTCACATTATCAGCCATTCAATACAACTTCTTTCTATGTGAACCTCTCAGGCAAATCCCTCATTCATGTCCATGATGTGTGTAAGCATTTTGCCTCTACTCTTTCAATAGTTTCAGCTGGTTTTTCATTGAATCTATTCTGTATTTCTGAGTCAAATTAATCTCTTAACTTCCCTGCATACTCAAATATCTTTTTCAGAGATGTCTGTTTATAGTCCACAATAATCTCTCTGAAGTAGTAGATACTCATTTATTTGTTAAATAAGTGTCTTCCTCATGTCCAAATTCCATATTCCTGAGGAACCCCACAAGTTGGCCCCATACTTCTTTAACCCTACATTGTCTTACTTACATACAGATTTTGCTCCAAACCAATTACTTTACTCAGCAGCAGCAGCATCATTATTATTATATGACAAACAATAAGAATCCATCCCTATTCCATTGAACAAATTGTGCATTTCTAAAATTCTGTTTTCTGCTTCATTTGCCTGTACTCCAGATCTTCTGTGAGTCATTTTGGATTTCCCATTTTCTCAGAAATTCTCTCACCAGAGATTTTGTAGAATATATTGTATGCATGTTATATGTCTTACATACAGTTCTCATTTAACTACTAGTCTAAACTACCTTGAGTTTTAATTTACTTTTTATTCTTCCAGGTCCTTTTGAGAACTATACCATGGACTTTTGAAAACAAGTCAATAAAATTTTTTAGAATCTCAAGGACTAACATACGTAAAAGGTGTATACACCTTTCAGTTTTGTTGTAGGTTTTCTTTTATTCTATCTAATTAGCAAGAGCAGTCAACTGAGCTCTAAAAACAATGAAGGTGGGAAAAATACTATAACTACTAATTTGAAGGGGTTCAAATCAATCAGATAAGTTCAATGTCTTTAAAATTTTAAAGATAGTATTGTCCATATTAACCTGCTTATTGCCACAATGATAACAAAACTGTTATTAATTTGCTATTCCTCAATAACTCATGTGTGATTTTTTCACTTAATTCTTCTAATTCAAACTTTTCCCACTTATATTTCCAAAGATAATTATTTCCACCACAGAAACAAGAAAAAACACACATCAGGATTATGGGGTAGCCTTCACTGTTTCCAAGTGGGAAAGGAGTTGTGTCCCAAATATTATTTAAGAAATATGACACTGTCTGGCAACTTTGTAATCATTAATTTGGAATATCTTCTTACATTACTAACATAAGTAACTGAAGACTGACTATTGGTATTAAGTTTACCATTTTATGGCAAAGAAGGAAAATAGGACTCTGGTCCCACTGACAAAGAAGGACATTCAATTCAATAATTATTTAATAGACACATACCTTGGGCATAAATGTCCTTTGTAAGAAAAAACACAACCTTTTCTAGTGATCAAATCCTGGAAATAGCAGCAAGAAAATTGCTAAGTCTTTTGGGCAAATGGTTCTGGGGCATTACATCTACATTTGTTTTAAAGATGTTTATATGTTCTGGACCTGACCAATCAATAATAATACTGAAAGAGTATAATGTTATAAAGATGAATTTTAAAGTGCAGAGCATCTAACTGTGAATAGAGATAAATGTGTTTGAAAATAAAGATGAAGTGAATAGTGAAAATTTACTTCTCTGAAAAGCTTTATCTGATATAGTTCAAATTTCCTTCTGAGAGACCACATTATTTTTACTTACTGTCAATGGAAATACACTTTTACAGATCTTGCTTTGTCAAATATAATCTTGTAGTTGTTCTATATTCCTACACCAGAGTTAGTGGTTTCTCTCAAATAGTACTTTCAATCATTTACAGGTTTGTAGGTCAATACATATTTTAAAATGCTCAGTAGAAAAAATTTAAATTAACTCCCATATACTCAAAGGGATAGCAAAACTATGTACTGATATAAGTCTATAAAAGGACACAGTGACTGTAAATGTAATGATTGTTATTTCCTTAATCCTGCCTCTTATATTAGTTATTATACTGAATTTATAAGAAATAAGAATAATAGAAAAGTAGACATGTACATATTTTAAATGCTATTTATTTTAAAATTTTACAGGTGTATGACAGGGCCCAATCATTGAAGACCATGGGTGAATTGAAGTTGACTTCTGTTTGAGCCAATGAATACTTTTTGCAGGTGGAGTAAAGACAGGTGAATGATTGCCTTTTTGTTGAAGACCCTACTCCAACCACTGGAGGTTCCAATATCTTCCATGGTGAGCAGGACTGTTTTTGGAGAAAAGACCCTGAAACCAAATGAGATGTACACAGATTGAGAATGGCTTCTTGGGAAATATCACACATGAAACGAAGCCTATGTTAGTATAACAGTGTGGATGTCTTGATGCCTGGACTGAGGAAGCACAGAGTAGCTGCAAATGGAGTAGTGAGGTTTCCATTTCTTAAGACCCCTGAGTGACCAGGTGACAAAAGCAAGAGTGGTGAGCAGGGAATAGATTTCATCTTGTCACCAAGGGGGAAAAGCTTGCTCAAGCTCAAATATGGGGCATGTAAATTGTCCCAAAGATGGTATCTTAGAGTTTGGTGTATGTTTCTAGGACTGAGTTGAGTAGTAAACCCTCGTGTGAGGATTCTGCATACAATTCTCATTTCTCTCTTGATTCTGTGCCTTTTGAGGTTCATTAGAGAGAGAGAGGATTGCTTTTGAAACAAATTGTTTTAAAACTTAGGTTGGAATTCTAAAGTTACATCTCTGTATTTCATTTATAAACATCTGACCACTTCCATGGAAGTTCAAATTTTATTTGAGTTTTGGAAGTAGGAAGAAAGATAATAAGATAAAGGAAGAGCAGCATATTACCTACAAGAGACATATCATTGTTAACATCAGACATACCTTACTTAAGCCAGATGTGGTGGCACATGTCTTTAATCCTGGTGACTTGGGAGGCCGAGGTTAGAGGACCACAGATTCAAGGACAGCCAGGGCAAATTAACGAGACCCTGTCTCAAAATAATACAAAGGACTGGCAATATGGCTCAATAAAAAAGCACACTGAGTCCAATCCCCAGTAACAAAAAAAAAAAAAAAAAAAAAAAGGAGAAAGAAATAAAAGAAATACCTTACTTAATTCAGGAGGAAATGTCATTAATTTAATAATCATTTTATGAACATTTCTTACCTGCAAAAACAATGTTAGGTATCAGAGTGACAAGGACAAACAGGACTAGTTTCTGCCTCAAAGAAACTTACATTCTAATGGGAGTCATAGGCAAATAATGAAAAATAATAATCCAGTATGTTACATTCTCCAATGTGTTTGCTGGATGTACTATGAGAGGGGAAGGACAAGGAAGAAGGGTCAGAAAATAGTTTCAAAATAGTAGCATCTAAGTCTAAATATCATATACATATATATGATTGTTTGAATGTATCAATGGCTAGCTGTTGAATGACAAGTAGTTGTATCTGTGGTATTAAAAGCTAGGTTAGTACTGAGTTTAAATGTCAAACTGGGAATCTAGTTTGATTGACAGGGGAGATGGTTTAAGTTTTTAAGCTAGGAGCAACAATACAGCAGATTTTATTTTAGACTTTTTAGCAGCAGTACAATTAGGAGAAAGGGGATTGAAATATGTAGTTTGTTATGTTCAATAACTGAAGTGTGTGGCAATGGAGACCTGAATCTAGAAAGGTGATTTTGGTAAGAGCTCAGTGTTTCACAATGTGAATGTGGACTCAAAGTTTGTCTCAAATGTTTTTTCCTCAGAATGGTCTTTTGAATGAAACTGGAGTTGAAAAGAAGGCCCTAAATCAATAGCAAGAGCACCCAACAGATAACTGGTTCCAATTATGATTGAAACTTTCTTGAGGTGTAAATATAGTTGTGAAAGTGACATAGAAATAGATATAAACAGGGAAGAAGGTAAAAGCTGATTCTCAGATGAAGGTATTAGTGTTCACCTACATGCCCAGGTATGTCTTCACTACTACTGCTGCTGCTGCTGTTTTAATCAGCATTATTCATGTTCTAAAAGAAGACAGGAATGACTGTGAGAAAGAACTGGCACCAAATCTGAGCATAGCCAATATAAATTAGTATGTTAAAATAAATTTTATTATACTTAAATACTATTTTAATACCAAAAAACCTTTAGAGGAAAGTGACATTTAGCATGTAGAACTGTCCTGGTCATGAGGCAAAGGAGAAAGAAAATGATGAGCAAACTGCATTCCAGGCATTGTGCTAGGCACTTCATTAGAATAAAAATACTTCTTAAATTAGAATGTATACATATCATAGTTTCTCATTTTAGTTGAGAAGATTAACAGAATGGCATTAGTTCATTCTAACAATAAAGATATAAGCAATTTTGAAAAAATAATTTCAAGTTCATAAAGTAAAAGTTCAGATAGAATTAAAAACTTATAGGAAGTTTGTTGTAAATAGCATATTCTTGAGTATTTATATTTTCTGCCTTTGATAAATATATCTCTGTGAATGCCTGTGCTTTAGGTTTAGTCCTAGGGAGATTGTCACTTTTGATCTTGTTGTTCTAAAGTACTTCCCTGACAGGGACATTGGAATATTTTTCTCAAGGATAAATCACCTCAAATTTATCACTGCCACAGAAAATTAACAAAGCTGATATCCTGTAGATCTCAGGTCACAATAATTGTTTCCATACTTGGAGGGCAGTGTGCAATTACACAAATATAAATGAAAAACCAATATTCTCCTTCCTTAAACATCCTAATTTATCTCTCAGTTATCTTTTCTGAAGTATTCATGATTTGAGTAAAAAAAAAAAAAGCAGTAACAGCCTACTTATACCAAAATAAATTACCCTTTGATATCCAGTATAGCAACCTAGCATTTGAGAAAAACAGAATTTCACGAAGGCTTAATATATTCAGAATTTGACAAAGTGTGGCCTATTTACTGAAGCAGAAAATGCACCACAGGTTTTTCAGTGCTTCTTTTTTTTAATTCTAAAAGCAGATAAATCATATTTACCAATGAAAGAAAAGAACTGCTTTTAGACTTACTCATCCAGGGAAAAATAGGAAGAGAAATAGAGGGGGAACACATAGAAATTTTGACTCAGAAAGTTACTTCCTTAGATATAAAATGTGGTAGATTTTAAAAGATTTCCTACCAATGTCAAAATATGAGAACCTCTTGATGAGTTCATATAAAGGAAAATAGTAATTACTGCAGATCTGTTTTATATACTATGCGACAGTTTATGGGAGCCACATGTCCGTGTTGCAATTTTTCATAGGAAACATTTTTGTCAGAATAAAAGTCAGAATAACACTATTATACAAACCCCTTGCTCTGGCTTAGACGGTCTTCTGAGTGCTCATTTGTAGAGTAGCACTCTTTACACATACCAATTTAATTTTCTCTCCTTTACTAGACTAAATACAAGAAAGAGGAAAAAAACACTGGCAAACATGACCAATTCCTTATAAAATGAGTATATAATAAAACAACAATATCCAGGCACAATGGTACACTCCTGTAATCCCAGTGGTTTGAGAGGCTGAGGAAGGAGGATTGCAAGTTCAAAGCCAGCCTTAGCAACTTACATAGGTCCTAAGCAACAGATCGAGACCCTGTCTTTAAATGAGATATAAAAAGGGCTGGGAATATGGTTCAGTGGTTAAGCATACCAGGGTTCAATCCCTGGTACCAACCAACCATCCAAACAATAAAACAATATACTGCCCATTTCAGAAAGGCAGAATAAGGAATTTGAAAGTTTTCATCAAGAAGTAATAATAATTTTTTGTGGAGATAAAACTGTTTAACATGATCTAAATATTACACAATGTATACATGTATCAAAATGTCATATGACCCCATTGTTTTTATGTATTAATTAAAAATAAACTTAACTTAAATGAAAAAAAGTAAATTAAGATTTAAAAAGATATTTTTTAAAGTGTCAATGCCCTACTGCATATTGTAATGAAGGACTTTTATGTCTCAATGCAAAACAACGGAGTATACATGAATGCATGGATGAGATACCTTTATAGTAATTGTGTTTGACACAGACCAATATTTTTACTATGTTTAAATCTTCATAAAGTTCTTCCATTAAAGGACTTAAATAAAAGAAAACTCATTTATATCATTTAACAATTTTGGAAAGTACCAAAATAGCATGAAATTGTAATTAATATAATTAATTTTACTTTTAAAATTCCATATGGTGACCATTATACTGATAAAGTGGAACAAGATTTCATTGTTCAACCACATTTTTAGATTTTATACCACTCTGTGCTTTAAGTCAAATTGGGGCTGAAATTGAGTTTTCTCAATTTCAAGAGATAAGTATTTTATCTTAAAAAGATAAGTATTTTATCTTTTTATTTAGTTCAATATATATTTAAAATTATGTAGAAGCATTAAAAAAGTCTTTCAAATGAACTCCCTGTTTTCATCAACTACTTTTCCAATGGCAGAGATCAGATGTGGCTAAAATGACTTGTGTCCATAATGCTGCAGATCAAATTAAGGGGAAAAAAATTGGTAATAGCTTTTGGGACCCTTGAAAACCACTTCCAGTCTAAAGCCACAAGGGCAAAAATGATCAATAATAGTAGCCATTTGGTTTCATTCATTTCTTTTAATGAACACTCTTACAGCTCACTAAAAGCATTCTTGCAGGACTGGGATGGATTTCAATTCTCTGGTGACTGACAAAAATAGAGCCTTTGATAAAACCTGGAGGGAGCTGCATTGTTCTCTCCTGTCTTTCCCCTGCCCTCGTCTTTAGACCTTGGTGCTGTTTAATTCAGAAACATATGGCATTTGGTACAGACTGACAAGTAGTTGATCGGCAACTAATAGCTAAATTCTACACATGGTTCTTGATGTAATTTATTTTAGGAAAGCATTCAAATACTGTGGATAGGTTTCAAGTATGTAAAATCTGGTAAATGTAGGCATAAAGGACTCAAAAAACCAAAACCAAACCAAAAACAAAACAAAACTGGGTCCTGAGCTGCTTTAATAATTTTATTCATATTCAATAGAATCATTTTAATTTCTATAGACACTGCCGTAGTTCAAGTAATAATAATTAATTTGTATCTAATAAAGTGTCATTAATACTGTGGATACTTAAAAATTGCTTTTGATAAATGAAAAACATCTAGATTATTATAGCACCTCGTCTCACTTATTCGAGTTTCCAATTATTACCTATTTTATATCTAACTGCTAGAAAAACTCTTGATTTTCTACCATATTTAATTCCCTGTTTATGAAACTAGAGTTATTGATTTAACAAAATCAAAATTTCTATGCCTGAAGTTAATTTTTCCCCATTAGTGTCCCTGGGTTCTCATTTCTTACTCTCCAGCTGACCTTTTATTACTTCATTTCTTCTATATAGTTCAAAAAGTGCATTTCAATTATGATGTCTTTCAAATTCAGCCATGATCTCCAAATGCAAGTTTTTAAACTTCTAAAATAAATATACTAGCTCATTTATAAACAGAATAAAAGGCCTCCATGATTCAAAAAATATTCCTATCTTATATTTAAGTCAGTGGCGACTTAGGCAAGAATGGAACAAGATGTGGGGATAAAGAGAACATGATAATTACCTGGGCCTCTCTCTTTGAGAGTGGCTTCTTTTTGTCCCTATTTTTAATATGTCATCTCTACAGGAGAGGTTTTAGTGTTCAAAGAAATAGTAAATATTTTCAGAGCAAATTAACAGTATAGTTACTGACATAAGTAAATTTACTTGACTGTATGTTTTAGTCCTCTCTTGTCTGCATTCTGAGACATACATATCCCCAAATATCAGCTTCTGCCAAAGTGTGTCCTCAACTGAATCCCGTATCTCAAATTGACTTCCTCTTATTGATCAATCATTCTACCCAGAAATAACACATTAACATTTCCAAAATGATGCTTTATTCATTTCTCTATGAAACTAAAAAAAAATACTCCTTGTTTTATATTCAGACTTCAATAATTTGATTGTTTTTACCATATCAAGTAATTTTTAAACTAACCACCTCCCAAACATTAAATGCTATATGACTCCTGAGCATAATTTATATTTATCCATTGCCTTATTATCTTGAGTTTAGCCACTTTCTCATTATATTATTTCCTCCTGAATGCTTTTCTCTTCTCCCCTTAGTCACAATAGACCCTCCCCCCTCTATTAACTGTCCTAGATTCTCTCACCTGAAAGTTGTCTTCATTAGTGAAGTGCATACAGGACTTTCCATCTAATCCAGTGGTTCAAAACAGCAGGCAATTTGTACTCAGTCCCCAGGGAACATTTAGAAATATCTGGAGACACTTTTGGTTCTCAGAGTTGAGAAAGTGGTGTCTCCTTACCACTAAGAAGTATCAAGAAATAACTGATTGACTACCCTACATGTATGTAGACATGAATGGTGTGCTCTATCTTGTTCACAACCAGAAAAATGGAAAATGTGCTCCATATGTGTACTATGACTTAAAATACATTCTTTTGTTTTAAAAAATAAAAATAAATAAATTAAAAAAGAAATATCTGATTGAAAATGTCCATAATACTGCCATTGAGAAACTCTAATCCACTGACTTTCTTTATTTCAATTCTCCCCATAATTTTACTTCTATAAATATGTGTTTAATCATCTATATTAGAATACAGGCCTCTGGAATACTACCACCACATCTTATATACAAATTTATCCTAGGTTTTAGAAAACCTAGCACAAATTCTGGCATATGTAGGTACCCAATAACATGAAAATGTCTATAATGATGTACAATACCCTGTTCACCAATTATTAAAGAATGAACATACAGAAAGAAGATACTTACCAGTGAAGCAACTAAGTTCAATGTATGCTTGCTTTGATGACTTTGTTGATTTAGTTGTCATGTGAGAATATTTTAATAATGAAACTCAATTAGCATTATTCTGGTAAAGAGAATTTATGGGTTAATACATATTTACAAATGGTAGTAAACAGACATATTACAAACTCTACTGCATTTTCATAATAGATGAAAAGTTTAGAGTTTAAGGTTTCAATAACTAGTATCCTTATCTTTACTAGAGTCAGTTCCTATCTCTCATATGTTGAATTTATTGAGTTGTTGTTTTTTACTTTGTTACAATTCATTCTTGCTTTATTAAGGTTTCTAAGCTGCTGTGTAGTAGGTGTTAGTTAAATAAGTTCCAATTTGTTTGCACTCCTCTAAATGGAGAATCTTGGCTGTTGGGCAAAATAAAACATCAAATTATCTTGCCAATTTGATATAAATATTTGAAAATGATGCTATTGGAGTACATCAACAGTTTCTTTTAAGGTCCCTTATGAAATGAGCTGATATATTTTGCTTGCTAATAAAATCTCTGTTTATATAATGAGCAGAAGTCTCCCATATACAAAAAAATGAATGGAGCTAGTTATTTTCTGTTCTAGAGGACAATGTTCAAGCTATTTAGCCTGTCATTTAATATCCTTACAAACCTGCCCCCTACTTATCTTCTAGGCATATCATTCACAAATGTCCTTTCACTGAATTATTTTAATAATTAAAATCTTATTATTTTATTTATTTGTATTTTATTATTAAAATATTTTAATAATTAAAAATATCTCTTTTCCCACCACTCAGATTTATGTCTTTTTTTTTACCTCCAACTTTTTCAATCATAGGATGAACTTTGTCTTTCTCTCCCCTCCCAAATAAACTTCTTGAACTGCTGGTCACTCCAACACATCTATCTGACCTGCTGACTTTCACAACAAAGACTGCCCTCATTTTCTAAAGCATATCTCTGCCTTTAAAACTATAGTATCAATACTACTTAAGTTATATTGCCACTATTTGTCACTATAGATGTGAATTTTTAGTTTTCCTTTTCCTCCAGATTGTAAAATCTTAGAGATAGAGACCACAAATTACAGTCATCTTTGAATCACACTTTGAACCTAGTACAATGTCCTATTCATAGTAATTACTCACGATGCAATAGCTGAATAATGTTGAGTGAGTTATAGTTTTGTTTTAAAAGTATAAAAGTGTGACAACCTATGAAATAAAATTCGTTTTTCCAATAAATAAATGTTGAGACAAATTAGGAGAGGATTACAGCAGACATAACAACCAAAGAACAAAACCATTATATATTAAAGACAAGGTAGTCAAAAAAAGATGTGTGAATCTTGTTTGTATCCTGATTTGAACAAACTAACCATGAAGCAACATCTCTGACACAATTGGCAACATGTGTGGATGCGATGTATAATAAATAATATTAAAGATTTATGCTATAACAAAAGAATGCTTGTTACGACAAAAATAGTTCTTATCAGAGATGCATACAAAATTATTTTCAAATAACACATTTGGTGTTTATAAAAATATAAAGGCTAATAAAAAGTTGGAAACAATAATTACTGAAGAAGAATGAAGAATGTATGTTGTTATATTGCTCATAATATCAGTGTAGGTCTAAATATTTCTGTGAAAGTTTAAAATACATAACCTGCTATAGGAGAATAATCTTTAAGTCATTCTTACAGTGGGAGAATAAACATTCAGTCATTTAAGATATTAAGGTCAAAGACTCCAATGACTTGAATAGATTTTCAATTTACAGTGTGTAACCCAATACTCAGAATCAATTCACCACTCGAAAATATTCCATTGGTTGCATAATGTCCTTTGTATATCACAGAAGACTACTGAGTGCTTAGCCAGTCTGATTTCTTACTCATCATTTTTATTCATAGATGTCTAACTTGAAGGAGTTTAGAGTCAACACAATAGAGGATCATTCACTCATAATGATATACTCTCTTGAGAGTGACTAACAGCCATGTTTAAAAAAAATATGAGTGTGTGTGTGTTTGTGTGTGTGTGTGTGTGAATACTAGCTGAATTGTATCTACTCATCCTCAGCATCATGGAAGAGAAATGATGTGAAGAAAACTTTCCTTTAATAGACATGCCAGGGATCAGGTAAGTTGTGACAGAAATTGTGGACATGATCAAGTAGGAAAGATGGCAGACAAAGAACACAGATGCACCGATGATTTGAACTTTAGACTTGGTTACTGCCAAGCGTTTCTTGCATATTTGTTCCTCTCTTCTCATATTTGTTGCCACTTTCCTAGACAAGTTCTTCTTTGTGACTCCTTCAGTTGATCCAAAGCCTCTTACCTTGGATAACTCCATTAACAAGCTCAAAATCACAACACAAAAGAATAAAATCTAAGTTATACTATTGTGCTCAGTATGTCAATATGAACATAGAGCCTCCAAAGACGACTCTCCCAGCTTCTTCTTCTTTTTTATTATTATTTTTAAAGTACCAGTTACTGAATCTAGGGACACTAAACTGCGGAGCCACATTCCCAGCTCTTTTAACTTTTATTTGGAGACAGAATCTCAC
Organism: Geosciurus inauris; assembly: GCA_004024805.1. Taxonomy (NCBI): domain Eukaryota; kingdom Metazoa; phylum Chordata; class Mammalia; order Rodentia; family Sciuridae; genus Geosciurus; species Geosciurus inauris. The sequence continues at coordinate 4,866 of PVHX01008539.1, read as the reverse complement.
TAAGTTACTTAGGGCCTGACTAAGTTGCTGAGGCTGGCCTGGAACTTGTGATCCACCACCTCAGCCTCCCAAGTTGCTGGGATTACAGGCATGCGCCACAATACCCAGCCCCTCCCAGTGTTCAATCACCATTATGCCTTTCCTTCCATCGTCAGAGGTGGACCTCCATTTTCCTGTGGATTACTTTAATAACTTCTTTATTGGTCTTCTTGCTTTGAATTTTTTTCTCTCAACATACACTATGGAAAGTTTCTAGGTTAAGGCTTCCTAAAATATTGCACTCATCACAGCACTCCCACCTTCAAAAACTTTCACTAGCTCATCATTGTCTAACAGATAAAGTCCATTCTTATTCTCAGTATTCCAAAGCTCACAAATCTGTCCAGGGTCTACATTCTAATTGTAACTTCATTTAAACACTGTAAATCAACTTAACCACTTACACTTTCCTGAAAATACTCTACACTTTGGGGTCTTCATTCTTTGATTTATGATCTTCCTATTAATTAAGCTATCATTATCAAACATTTCTATTTGAGGTATCCTCCAGTTCTTTCTTTCATTGTCTCTTAGCAAGAAGGCCTTGGTCAGAACTAGCCTTCTTGTGACTTTCTATAGTTCTTCATGGATGTCTTTCTTCAATATTTTTCTAACTGGTGTTATAATGTGCTATGAGTCTTCATTTCTCCAATCAACCATAAACTACTTGAAAACACAACTTTTTGTTTCATCTTTGTAGCTCTGTTCTCTAGCACAGTGGTTTGTGCTTTGAATATGTTTAGTAAATATTGTTTGAAGGACTGAAAGAATACTAAAAGTTCTAAGCAAAGACAGTTTGAGATCCAGGCAAAGAAGTACTTTCCCAAGTTAAAAAATATAGATATCTGACTTAAAAATTTCAATTTTGAAATAAATTATTATCATTAATCAAGCTAATTATCATTTAATTGGTCCAAGTATATTCTTTGCATCATCACATTTAATCCCCTCAATTATATAATTTTTAGATGAGGAAACTGAGACTTGTAAATAATAGGTAATTTATCCATATGTGGTCTGAGATTCAAATCCATGTCTGCCTGAAGATAACCATCATCACTTATTTTATTATTTAATGTGTCTGAGAAGTCCCAAATTTTCAAGGACATGCCTGAAGGGACACATCAGGATATCAAAAAATTCCAACAGATGGTATTCCCTTTCTCGATTCCCTATTTCAAGAACAAGTTTTTTTTCTGTTTTCTTTTTAATGCAGTGAAAGCATTTATTTATTTATAGTTTGAATATCTAAAAGTCAGAACATTCACTTTCTTTTTTGCCATTCTTTATTACCTACTGTATTTTACTCAAGGATTTCATACAAATTATTTGCTTGAATGCATTGAAATATATACCCTTCAATTAATCTAAGAAGAATAAATTTTAAATAAAAATTAGAAGTTGCATCTATTCACCCAATGTAGGCATGACAATTAGTCTACGTACCTATTTCAACAATATCATTATTTTCTAACGTACATATTCTAACTTGCTTCTGTGATTGCTCTCAGAACCCATTTCTAACTCTCTTAAGAAAATCAGCTTCATTACTTGATCGGCTCATTTCCTACTTGTCTCCAATAATTTTGGTTCGTTACAGAAAATTTTCCCCTTTGAACGGATGAGTTAGTCATGAGAATATTTAAAATGTAATTCTTTAAAGCTAACACAAAATTGTATTTTAAATTTTATTTGGGAAATGCATGGCTTCCCAAGGTAGCCACTTAGGACGACTCATTTGAATATGAAAATTCTGATATGTGTGCATATATACACATATGTGTATTTTCTGATATGTGTGCATATACATGTTCTATTTCCCTAGTTAATGATTATGTCATAAATATCATATAGCTACTATATATCAGAAATTTTAAAAAGATTTTAAAAGAAAAATTTCTTCTGGAGATGAAAGAGATAGCAATATTTATATGAAGGAAATGTGATATTTGAGTAGTCCATGGAGCTTTTGCATAGGCAGATGAATAATCTCAGGATATTCAAGGTTAGTCATTTCAAAGTGTTTCCTAGACCTCTATGCCTATAAGATGTTATTGCGTGCAAAAGCAGGTGAAGTAGGATTGGTGATTAAATGCTTTGGTAGCGTGATAGAACATTAAAGGCTCAGAAACATTTGTAAGGGACACATTTTCACTTTGTTTCCAACACATTTTAAAACAGATCACCCTTGTATTCTTTAAATAACCTTTACTAACACTCCTCTATCATAGTTTAAGTAGAACCATGATAGTTAGGCTGATGATTGTGATGGTGGTATGTGTGGTGGTACAGTAGCATCTCTCATATTCTTTCAAATAAGCACTTTTTTAAAGCCTTAAACAATAGTTTTCTGATGTATTTATTCAGTTTATCATTTACAAGTTGTATACCTGGCCATGTTTTAAATCTCTTAGCATCATGTCAGCCTCCTTGTTTATAAAATCAAGTTAACCTAATATGTATTCATAAGGTTGTTGAAAAGATTAATAATCAGTCCATGCAAAACTGTTCACCGTGATCACCTTATGGTGTGATCTTGGGCAATTCCCATAACTCAGCTAGAAAACATTAATATTTCTATACACTGATAATCTTTGCTTGGGTAGTTTTGATTTACAGGAATGTTATGTAAATGAGCACACAATGCTGTAAATGAGTATTTTTTTCCTACAATGAACACTAAATAAGTGCCTGCAGCATCAAGTGTCTAAAACAGTTTGTGTCCAGAGCCTGTGGCTCTCAGATCCAGAGGAGTAGGCAGATGCCTCGAAGGCCATATTGCACAGTATGGGTCTGTCCCTCTGAGGATCATTACTTTTTCCCTCCTGTATTGATTTTTGTAAATATAACGAAAATACACGAACACCTTCTCATTTCTAGAGGATCATTTATTATATAAGAAAACAGTTACATGGAAATTATTCTGGGTGTGCATAACAGAATAGCATCTGTGAGCTGGCTATGTAGCTTAGAGGTGGAATGTGTCCTTCCCATGAGGCTCTGGGTTCAATCTCCAGCATCAAATTGAAAAAGAAAAGAAAAAATAAAGAGAGAGAGAGAATAGTATTTAGTAATTATGGAGAAATGCTACAATGCATGTTTTCATTAAAGATGATTATTCTGGTTTACTGAACTTATAAAATCATGACAAATATAGCCTTTGGGATTTGGCCTTTGTGTATGTTAAAAATGTCCCCAAGTTCCTTGCATCCACATCATCATTTTCACTTGCCAAAAAAACACACTTCACTCCCTGTGCAACCAGAAGAGTTTTTTAGTTACTTGGATTTTTCTGTATCTATTTTTCCCCATTTTTATGGCTGCATTATAATTATACATAATAGTGGGATTTGTTAGTATATATCATACATACACTATAACAATTTTTATAATTTGGTCTCTATCATTCCCCAGTACTTCCTCTTCCCTGTATGCATTTAGAAAATAATGGGTAAAAGACGAATACATATGCTTTGTATTTAAATATGCAGTCTATCATTTTTAACCTTTATTTTTATAATTCTAAGAATAAGATTTAAAATTATTATGCAAGTGTTCAATAAATGATAAATCATAATGAAAATATGTTTACTGACAGCAACGACAATAAATTGATGTGTAGGATTTTTCATATTTAGGTTTATAATTTTACTTGTTTTATATCTCAAATGAGAGACCAGCCTCAGTCAGCATTTTCACTAACATATCAATAAGTCAATTAGGCATAATGTTTATGTAAGGTAATATGTAATTATCTACAATTATATGTAATTATAGGTATTACATAACTTAAATACAGAACTCTAAAATTTGTTAACCATTCATTTCTGCCACAGAAATGAATACTATTCAGTTTCTAGTTGTAACCCAGGATTTTAAAATATTAAGTCTAAGATGCACTTATTAAATTTTTAAAAAATTTGGAATCAGGATAAGTCTCCTAATCAATACCCCCAAATTGCATATTATTTATCTTTTAAACCAAGAAGATTTTCATTTAATATGTAACATATCTTAAACCAATTTTATGTCACAGTTAAATGATGTGGAAGGTATTGTGCTACCATGTGTCTGGAGCACTTTTGTGGATAGAAGTTTATATTACTCAATTAGCTTCTTTGATCTTATATGCATCTCATTCACTTGTTTTGCTATTAAGTATTTATGAATTTTTTCTACCTTAGTCATTAGATGCTGTGATGGAGGTAACAGATGTTCTAATATTAGTTTTTGTGAAAGGCAAAGTTGTGAATTATGAATAAAGTAGCTAAGTTAAAAACAGGAAAGCAATGACCTAACTCACAATATGCTTGGACCAATCTTGTTTCCATAAAAGAAAATTTTAAGATAATAGTACTGAAATCACACACACAACAAGATTCTAATTAGGAAGAAAATATCTCAGAAGTGACTCAAATTCAGATCTTATACAACCTGACCTAAAGTTTTTTCTTTATTTTAAATTTCTTCTAAACTAATGTGATACGTTATAAGATAAACTTTAAACTCACTATTGGTATTAAGCCATCCTGAATTTTTGTGAAACTAGCTGCCTTCCTAATTGCTTAAAATATTTCTGTATTCTAGGGATAGTAGGAACATACCTCAACATGGTTAAAGCAATATATGATCAACCAAAGACCAACATCATCCTAAATGGAGAAAAATTGGAAGCATTCCCTCTAAAAACAGGAACAAGACAGGGATGCCCTCTCTCACCACTCTTATTCAATATAGTCCTTGAAACTCTAGCCAGAGCAATCAGACAGACGAAGGAAATTAAAGGGATACGAATAGGAAAAGAAGAACTCAAACTATCATTATTTG